>JAPDVU010000003.1:8693256-8983256 GCA_026230045.1 Corynorhinus townsendii | reverse complement strand
TAACCAAATTTCCATACAGAAAATGTCCATGATTAGGCTGTAAAGGAAACCAGATATACTTACGATCGTATTGTGACACATATTTATCACCAACAGTTATATATTCCATCTCACTGAAGAGGCCAATCCTCTCCATATCAGATTTCGTTCCTTCTCCAGGCATTGCTGCGTCTCCTGGAGGCGTCCCCTGTATCAGTAACTTCAGAAGGTTCCTTTGGGCTACTTCTATTATAGCTCCAGCCTACCCTGCAATGAAAAATACAGGAGGGAATGCTCAGGGAAATGGTGATTACTAAATTTCAGTCTCAGTTACCTTCAGTCTGAAAGTGAATGTTCTCTGTAAAACAGTAGCCCCAAACTATGTGGGGAAAGAACCTATTTTGTGGGGCTAAGGCTGATGGTATTCAAAAGGATCACCATGAGCCCTCCCTTTGCCTCTCCAGGTGAATATCCACAAATTACGAAGTGTGTGTGATAGCATTGTTGCATTGCCATTCATCTTCTGTAAATGATAAAAGTATGACTGTAATAATTCCTAGTGAGGTATAAATACTGTGCAAACAACGCATCCTTCCTTTGAGCGCAAGTTAGATTTAAAAAGGCATCATTAACTAGGGCAGGTGTTTTCAGTTTGGATCAAATGCCTTAGGTACTGCTCTGTCCCTCATACTGAAAATGAGAACTTAGCTTTTCAGAATGCACAACACATACAGGTATTACCCTCTAGGTCCTGCGTTTTTTCACATTTCATGGGGGGAGAGAACAATTTTCTAACCAAGATAAAAATAAAGAACAACAAAACAAACAAAAGTCCACACTTTAGGCAGGTTACTAGTACTTCACTGTGCCAAACCCTTTCGTTCCCGCAATTAACACTGAACCTTCCTACTACTTAATTCACTCACCGCTGTAATTCCCTCCATCATAGCCACATGTGCTCCTCTTTCCATGCCCGCATCATGCTTACCTAATGGGTTATCATTTTACATCCACGTGTAGGGATCCTTTAACAATTGTCTTACCACACACACACACACACACACACACACACCCAATTGTTGGCTCTACAAAGGCAAGAACCAAGGTCTGAGCTTGGTTTTTATCACAATACTAGAGGCCTGGTGCACGAGATTCATGCACTGGGCCGGCGGTGGGGGGGGGGGGGGGTCCCTCAGCCAGGCCTGCGCCCTCTCACAGTCCGGGACTCCTGGCGGGTGTGGGGAGATGTCCCTCTCACAGTCCAGGGCTCTTGCAGTCCAGGACCCCTTACTCCTTACAGCCTGCCTGCCGTGGAAACAGGAGAGGCTCCAGCCACCACTGTTGCGCTTGCCAGGTTTGAGCCCAGCTTCTGGCTGAGCGGTGCTCCCTATGAGAGCATAATGACCACCAGGGGGCAGCTCCTACATTGAGCATCTGCCCCCTGGTGGTCAGTGTGCATCATAGCAACCAGTCATTCCTCTGTTCCGTCGATTTGCATATTAGGGTTTTATTATATAGGATTCCCAATGTCTGCACAGCACCTGGTGCAACAGAGGGAAAACAGAAGTTCCTGCATTGAGTCTTTCCACTACTTAACTCTTCTTGAGCAACATTTACAAAATCCTTTATTCATTTATTTAGCAACGAGCCTTACCCCTCTTCTGGGTAAGGCTCGTTGGTAGAAGCTCAGAAAACTGAGATTTTAAAAGGCATAGATGTTGCCCCAGAGAGCTACACTGAACATAAGTATAACACAAGCGGAACGTGCCAAGTTCCCTCCGAAAGGATGGCGAAAGGTTCCGGAGGGGGGGAGGGGGGGGTGCATGAGAGGGTGGGGGGTTGCAGGAGGGGCCGAAAACTTCCGGCTAACGTGAGGAGGGAAAAGATTTCCTATTAGGGAAACGGAGGCTCAGAGTAGGTGGATATTTAAAGGCCAACACCTGGCGGCTGCGAGGACCAAGTCACCTCTCAGAAGGGCACTCAATCCGACCACCCAGACCAGATCGTCTCAGCTGCTGGAGAGCCACCAGGGCTGCGAGCCACCAGGAAGCATGCACTTCCCACCTAGGACCTTGCCCCGCTGAGCCGCAAGCTGGGCTAACTGCAGGTGTTTATTGTGACGCGTTGCCTGGAGGATAGGGGAATCCATTCCAAGGACGCTGCGGGGGACACGTAGAGACTTTGAATCCTCATCCAGCAACACGCGGACAGACTTAGGAGTGGGTTGGGATACTGATGATTCAACCAATAAAGTATTCTTTTAAGTTTTAATAAACTTTATTGCATAATTAATTACAATAAGACTTCTGCTTTCCACCCTATTATCTATCCTCCGGGAGCTATGGAATGGTACACCCCTTGACGTATGTCGCGGGGCGTGCTGGGAGTTGTAGTCCGCCTCCCAAGGCCCCGCCCCTCGATGACGACACTTCCAGACGAGCCTCCTGAGCCGTAGGGCGGTCGTCAGCGCCTCTGTCACCGCCACGTCGCAGACATGGTGAGTACCTCTGCTCGCCACCGACCCCAGCGTTTCCGCCTGGCACTTCGGTGGCCGGCACGCCTGCGGCTCCACAGCCGATGAAGGAGCTGGTCCCGCCGAGGCCCACGATGGCAGCTGCGGACTCCGTGGCTTGGGCCGCCCTGTCCTGTCCTCGGCCTTCCCCCTGGGGCCGGAGGGACCTCGCCCCGCACAATCCTTGATCCCCCAGGTCGGCCGCGTTTGGACACGCGCTTCCTGCGCCTCCTCCTTGCGAATGCATGTTGAGGACGACGGATTATTCGGAGTTTTCGAAGCTTTTGAAGAAGGATTGGATCGTGGAAAGATGAATAACTTTCTTCAAATACTCTCTTCCCTTAGTAACAGTGATGTGACACTTCCGGTTTCCCTCGCGTGTAATTGTTCCTCCAGGTCTTGCTGCCCCTGTCCTACAGGTGGTGGTGTCCTTCTGGGACCCTCTTCTTTACACCCTGTGCTTTCTCCCAAATTTGTGTCTCCAGCTTAGACCTTTATTCTGAGTTACTTTTATTCTGTCTACTGACTGTAGCCCCACGTGGATAGCTCATGTATCTCAACCTCAGCAAGTTCCAGACGGACGAATTTCCAACTCACCTCCCCCCACACCTGCTCTTCCTCCAGGGATCCCACCTCAGTTACTTGTGCCACCATCCACCCTGTCCTGCCTCCAAAAGCCTGGGTATTATCCTTGACATCTCCCTTTTCTCAACTCCTGAACATCTGATCAGTAATCAAGCTCGATGGAGCCCTCGTCCCCATGGCTATAAATTCTCACTCTGGACTCTTGCCATCCTTGTCCTCGCCACCATCATCTAACCACCTGCCTAGTCTCTTACCTGGTCGTCTTAGGAGGCCTTCCCCAACCTGGGCCGCGCCTGGAATTGGGCTCTTCCACGCCCCCACCCCACCCCCCAATACCCCTCCCCCCCCAACACACACACACACACATCTCTCCTTTGGAATTGCTCATGCTCACTCCTGCCCATCCTTCAGATCTCAGCTTAAATAATATTTCTTCAGAAGTCTAGGGAGAGTCCAGTGCTTTCACATGTATGTGACCTTTTATGGAATCTTCACAGCCATCCTATGAAGGTGTAGATTTTTCCAGTTTTACAGAAGACTTGATTCGTTAAATTGTGCAAAATCATACAGTAAGTCACCGAGCTAAGTTTGCTCAAGCCTGTCTTTTTTACTTTTATCTCCTTCAGTATCTTTCTTTGTCATTAAGTATTTTTTGCTCAAATGGATACATCGTGTTTTGTAGGACAGTATTGTTCTTTATTTAACGAGCTTCTTACTGATAGCTATTTAGGTTGGGGGGGTTGTGGGGGGAGGGAGCGTTGCTATGATGAATAAGAGTATGATAAGACGACATCATTGAAGCTAAATTTGTATTGAACTTTCTTGATTATTTTCTTAGAATAAATTCCCAGAAGTAGAATAGGGGTAAAGGTTATGACTTTTCAACAGGTTACCATTGATGAAATAAATGAAAGCAGTTGCTCTTTTAAAAGTGTGACAAGAGATTTGTAAATGACAAGAAGCGTAATGATACCTACTTCATAGTCTGAGGATCGGAGTTAATGTATGTCCAATCATTTAGCACCGTGCCGTTTACATTTCTAAGAGCTCAGTAAATGTTCGTACTTATTCATTCATTTCCGAATAGGATTCTTACTATGTCGTGTGGTTCGTCAGCCTGTTTGGGACATATTTTGAGACTCTGATGAACTCTTTGAAACCTCTTCCCAGAGGTTCTTCTCCTCCTCTCCCCCCAACAAAATGGTACATGTCATTTATCATAAGTCTTCAACTACCTAAACTCAGCATATGGACCCCGATTAAGAACTGCTAATAGATTCCACTTAACAAGTGCTTTTTCCCCTTTATAGGTTGCAAGTATTTTCCTATGGTCTGAAATGTCCTTCTAAAGCATGGTTTTTTCATGGCTATATAATATTCATAATTATTTAACCTGCCTGCCATTGTTGATATTTAGGTTAACATCCTTATACCTGAATCTTTGTCTTGCAGATTTCCTTTGACTAAATTTCTAAATGCAGGCTCACTACTCCAAGAATGTAAATATAAGGCTTTTGGTTCTTATTGCCACATTGACTTATGAAGAGTTCTACATTCCATACTCCCACCATTAATGATGCCTTAGTTTCCTCTCGTCATCTTGACCACCAAGTATTATTATTTTAAGTTCAGTGTTTTTGCCCCTTTCTTAAACTCGCTCTTTACCATTGGTGTCTTCAGGTCGTTGTTAAGCCCATTGTTGACTATAATTTAGAAACGTGGTCTCACAGCACTCGATACTAGCCGAGCTATCTGCATCCTAGCCTTGTGTCAAAGGCTTGTGATGCGTTGTGATAACTGGGTTGAAGAAGTGCAATATTAAAACAAAAGCCGTGAGTCTTTAAGCCCAGTGTGTCAAGACACACTCTGAGTTATAACTCAGTGGCACAACTGGAAAAAAGAAAAGAAGTAGAAATATGTTTCAAAGCAGTGGTCCTCAGCTTTTTCACATGGGAATCACTGGGGTGGGGGAGCTTTTAAATATTCTTATGCCCAGACCCTCCCCAGACCAATTAATCAGTTTAAGTTCCTCAAGTGATTTTAGAGTGGGACAAAAGTTGAGAACCCCTGCTTTAGAATTTAGGGTGTTCTGTTTTCTTTTTCTTCAGAAAAAGAAGAACTCATGAAATAATTTGAAAAGACGAGGTTAATTAATGCCTTAACTTAAATTCAGGTTTAAATTTATGTAAGGATGAGTTTGTTTTGTTTCACAATGGAATTTTTGCTTCATTTGTCTCAGGTGATTTCAGACACTATGGATATACTCTTCAGAATCAGAGGAGGCCTTGACCTAGCTTTTCAGCTAGCTACTGCCGATGGTAAGTCAGCCAAAAAAGCTCTCCTTTTTTACTGTAAAATTGATGATGAACTAGACTGGGATTCTCACCAGTTTACACATGAAACTGTGCGGGAGGTGGGATGAATTGTCCAAGACCATATAGTTAGTAAGTTGTGTAACTTAGATTTAAACTTAGACAACGCGTTCCAACACCACCACCTCTGTACAGATTCAGAAAAGATGAGCTTAATAGATGAATCTTAACACTGTTGTGCTGCATGGAAGAATCCGGACAGAAAAGCCCACATAATACACGATTCCACTTATATGCAGTGTCCAAAATAGGCAAACCTATAAAGACGAAAAATAGATTAGCGATTGCCATCAGCAAGTCTAGGGGGGGGGGTGAGGAACGACCGCTGGTAGGTACAGAGTTTCTTCTGGGGTCATCAAAATCTTGTGGAATTAGAGAGTGATGGTTGTAAAACCTTGTGGATACACTAAAAGCAACTGAATTGTACGAGTCTTATGGCCTGTGAATTTTATCTCAGGTTTTTCAAAAGAAAGGCACCAATTTTGTATAATTATTGAATCTGGGGAAGGGACATTGGGAGCCAATTTGACTTCTACTGTTGTGTGTTTGGAAGCATTCATGTTGAAAAGTGTAAAACTTTCCTCGTTAACTTCTATTTATATTCTTTTAACTTAGACATTTTTATCCAGAAGGCACTAAAACACGTGTTGAGTGACCTGTCAGCCAAGCTTTCATCAAATGCACTGGTGTTCAGAATTCGCCACAGCTCGGTGTATGTGTGGCCTAACAGTGACGTAAACAGCATCCCAGGAGAACTCACAGATAGTTCTGCTTGTAAGACCCTACTGCGCTTCATCCGGTGAGTCTGTTTGAAGATTGCTAGAAATGTTTCCAAAATGTCATTTCATATTCTAAACATCTTTGTGTGTTAAAAATTTAGATTTGAACAGGAAGAAGATACAAAACGAAAATTCATGAGGAAGAAAGACAAAAAGTTACCAGATGTGGTAAGCAAAATCACCTGCCTTCCTAGTGGTAAAAATCTTAAATCCTTGAATTTGGAGTTGAGATCTTAGGAATTATTACTCCTTCTCTCTTAGTTGTTATAGATCAGATTCCTGAGGTCCAGAAGATAAATGACATGCCAGACATTATATCTCTTTTTTCATATCTAAACTTTGGCTCCATTACAATACTTACCTTATGCTTTTTTGAATGTTTTCTTTATTCCCACAAAAATAAAACAGCTTGAGTACATTTACCAATTATTTAAAAATAAATAAAAGGGATCATTCTGAAACATGACAGTAACACATGTGAGATACTAACTAATTTACTTTTCTTCATACTGTTCTTAGTTCTGTTGATTTTTGAACCAATACTATTGAGTACCTGCCTGCCATGTGCTACAAACTTTCCCCAATATTGGAGATTTTAAAAAAATGGAACTATTTCCACAAGGCAGGAAGTTGTGCGAAATTAATTTGACTGTAGTGTTTTTCCACGCTAGTAGAGGAAAATAGGGTGGGCGTGAGGTTGGAGAGGTGGGCCAGGCACACTTTAGGAGAAGCCGAACTAAACTAGTAGCTAAGGTAAAAGAGAGGAGGGAAAGAATACAGAGGTATTTGGGGGACAAAATGGATTACACTTGGAAACTAACTGGATATGGGATGACCATTTCTTGCTTGAGTAAAAATGGAAGTTGAGGTTGGTTTGGGTCATGTTTCAGATACCAGTGAGGTGTCCACAGGAGTGTTGGTTTTACCAACCTGAAGTGTACACAAAAATCGTGGGCTGTAAATAATTATGTGAGAATTACCGATATTTGGAGCTGGACATTTTGAGGAGTACTGGTCAGCTATTTTGTAGACTGTCGTACTCTTCCTCCTGATTAAATCCAGGTTGTGCATTGTTGGTGGGAATGCCACAGAGGTAATACTGTGCTCTTCTCAGCACAGCGGATGGAAGAGGCATGTTCTACCCTAGTGTTGGTGATATTAACTTCAGTCACTTATTGTGGTATCTGCCACTTTTCTCCACTGTGAGGGCACTATTTTTCCCCTTATAATTAGGAAGTATCTCGTGAGAAGATAATTCAAGACTGTATATATCCTCTGCCTCATAAAATGCTTACTTCTTCTAGCATCAACTGATCATTTTTGCCAGAATCCAACATTAAGCTGATAGTTGCAAGTGGCACTTTTTCTACCATTTCATATCTAAATGTTATATTTATTAGATGACAGGAAGACTGTGAGGAGAGCTTTTCCTTATTTATAGGTTATCTGCACAGAAGCATGGGTTCTTATTTTATGCAATGAGTTATAATCTGTTACTGTTATTAGTTATTTGAGGCTCGCATTTTCCAAGATTTGGCCAACAGAAACTTCTTCAAGCGAGCGCCAGTGGTTTCTGACACTATTTTTCAGAACTTCCTACCTTCTTCCACAAGCTGTTCAGGCACATCATGTACTCTCCCTGATCCAACTCAGGACTCAGCCATTCCTCCAAGGACCATGCACATGTACGACCCCATACTGTTCATATACACACATACACTCATATTTATCCATGTAAATCATGTCTACACCTCCAGTTCTGTTTCAGCCTCACACAGTTCCTAACCGTTTCCCTGTGAGAAACCTGGCTTCCAGTATTTTTCTACATTTGTTCAATATACAAAAAGTATTTTCAGAATTCGCCTTCCATGCCGGTCAGAAGCAACCCTGGTAATAGAATTCAATATTTGTTTCTAGTTCTCCATGTCCTTAGAGCAGGCGTCCCTCGTTTAAAAGTTCCTTCAGTGTGTGGTTATTGTATCTTGTTTGGATTTCTTTTTCTAATTAAGTCTAGAGAATAATACAATGAACCCTGGTGAACCTATACCAGCTCTCATGTTTATCAGTTAGTCTGATTGCATCTTCACTCCCCACTCACCGGCCACATCTCCTCAGGTTATTTTGAAGCAGAGAATAATTTTTGTTAAGATTTGAGCCTTTAAACGACTTACTGTAGCTTTGGTCCTTAAAAAGTCCTTTTACTTAGCCCTTTTATATTTAGTGTTCACTGTGCTGTAAGTTGACTATTACTGTTTATCTTTATAGCATCAAGTAGTAAACATAGATCTCATGCTGGAAATGTCAACCTCTCAGACCGCCGTGACCCCCGTCATTGAAAGAGAAATCGGAGGACACCACTATGTTACCATGACGTTGCCGGTTGATGCCGTTTTATCTGTCGCCCCCGAAGAAGCATGGGGAAAGTAGGTATTCCAGAGTACGCCTGCCCCGAAGTGACAGAGTCCACTGTTAGTCACATGTAGGCACATCCAGGGTGGTGGTTGTAGTTTTTAGTGTGATTTACTCCCTGTTTTTTAGTAAGAGACATCTAGTAATTAAGTATTTGGAGGAAGTAGGGTTGTCTGCAACACGCAGTATACGGTTTCCCCTTTATCTACACAGAAGAAACAGAGTTTATTTAACCTTTCATAAGTTAGACTTCCTTTAATTAACCTGGCCCAATCAAGAGGGTTTTTTTGTACTACATTAGGGATAAATTAACTCCACACTCATTTATCATTTATCAGAGCCACTGTAACTTCTGTTAATGCACTTGTACATTTTCCCCCACAGCGTTCGTAAACTTCTAGTGGATGCAATTCATCATCAGCTAACTGATATGGAAAAGTGCATTTTGAAATACATGAAAGGAACCTCCATTGTGGTCCCTGAACCACTGCACTTTTTATTACCGGGGAGAAAAAATCTTGTGACAATTTCATACCCATCGGGAATTCCAGATGGGCAGCTGCAGGCCTACAGAGAGGTGAGACCAAGCCATGTACTCTTAGAAAAAATGAGGCTGCCGTCCATTTCGTAGCTAATTACATATTTCTAATAAACAGAAATTATTTTACAATTTACTAGTAATTTTAAAGTGTGGAGCCCGACTATTAATTTTACGTATTATTTCTTTTCTGTTCTCATGGAACTTCTTTTTTAAGTATTTCAAGTGAAAAAATATGTGAAACCCATATGTATCATTTGAATTTTATATGCTCAGTGTGTGGTTCATATGTCCTATGAAACTATTTAGTTTTCCATAATGAAATGAAGAATTGAAATGTGCTTCCATCCCTAAAGAATCTGATGAGTATTAATACACTCCTTTCCCTTTCATTCCTTCCAAGTTTGTGAGAGATTACAGTTAGGGGAGGGCAGTTAGGATTCATGCTAATCCTAGTTAGGAGTTACAGTAATACTCCACCCCTCCTCCACGCCCCAGGCTTCTTTGGGTTTTATTAGAGGCCTTTGAAGAAAACATGATCAGCACTCAAAGCAATGAGGTTTACTGACAAAATGACTGGTTTTAGAGTACATATTTTTTAAGTGTGGCCTTGTCCGGCCACATCAAAGTCTCTTCCTGAGATGCCCTCTCATGTCCCTGAGATATGGAACCCTCTGTGCACCTCTGGGCTAGATGAAGTGATATGTAGAGGCAACAGCTCCATGCGCTAATGATCCCCTTCAAACTGCTAGAGTACACAGAAGATAGGAAGAAGAAAATGTCCAACTTTTCAAAGTAACTTTGACATATTTTTATACTATTGGGAATATTTTTGCATTTTAAACGTGTATTTTTATTTCAGTGCCATATAGGTTGGTTTCATACCACCAATTTCTACTCTGAAATTTAATCACTACCCCTTATACTTGTTAAGTACTCTAAGCAGGACTTTTTAAAATAATTACATCATTGTTAGTTATAATTTACTCACAAGGCTGTTTCAAAACCAGTCTTTATCCTGAATGTATTTGAACAGACTGTGTTATAACAGATAGTTAATGTTAAATGATCTCAGTGCTCTCACATTTAACAAATTATTTTTATTTTTCTGTGTTCTCTTTCAGTTTCTACCTAGATACATAGATAAGCAAAAATAAATCTTGTTTGGTTTTAGTTTGTTCTCACTCTTTGACCTTAGAGAATTAAATTATAAGTGATTTGATAACTTTCACAACTGATATATAATTTTGTTTTATATCTTTAGTTTGACTTTATTGACTAGAAATTTAAATCGTTTAACCGGTTTTCCCTATTGATTCTGACTTCCTTTAGGAGTTACACGATCTCTTCAATCTGCCTCATGACAGACCTTATTTCAAAAGGTCTAATGCTTATCACTTTCCAGATGAACCATACAAAGATGGTTACATTAGAAATCCACACGCTTATCTCAGTCCACCCAACATGGAGGCTGGTATGGTGAGTTTAATAATTCTTATGGGAGTCAGCTGATCACCATTATCAATCGTTTTTTGTTTGTACCCAGTGGAATTTGTAAGGATTGATTCACAATGTATGTCACCCCTAAAACTTTAAAATTTATCATCCATTTCTTTTAATATTCAAGTGCTTACGATAGCAGTAATTCACAGTGGCCTAAAAGGTTTAGGAATAGCTAGCATGGACCACATTTCTCTTACGAAAATTCCATTCCCCGACTTCTTTATAGGCTTGTCCCATTTTACTTTCGTTCTGAACCTGAGAAATCATGCTAATTAGGGGCATATTCTACCCAAGCCACGCTGTAGCAGAAGTCTGATAAGACCCTACAGTGTTTTTCTATGCAGCATGTACCTGCTCGCAAAGCGTAGATCTTCACTGAAGTTGCTGAAAGAAGGAGCGAGGGAAGGGTCCCTTTAAGGATGCATGTAGGCCAATTAGAAAAGATCTCGTGACATCCAGGATAGGCATGTTTGCACAGCTGGCCTAGCACAGAGCCGCTGCCTGTCTCAGGCCCACATGGACTCCTTGGTGGCCTCTCTGCTGCTCTGTCTGCTGTTGATCCCACTGGCCTGTGCCTTCTCTCTACTCTGTCTTTTCTCAGCCTCAGAGCTTCTGTTTCCTCGTTGTTGCTGCTTATGTGTAGCTTTTCCTACTTCCTTGTCGCTGCTCACGGTACGCATTGTTTCAGCTCATACCCTGCTCCTTTCTGCCCGATTCACTCTGCACCTTCAGATTCCCACGCCGGGAAACTCGGTTGGCCATCTGTTGTGGCATTTATTCAGGACCTGCTGAGTCTCCAGGTGCTCTGTGAGGAAATCTTAAGGAGTAAAAATGAGTATATGACACTGTGCCTCCCCGAGAGGGGTTAGGGGCCCACTGCTAGGCCTGGCCCGCAGAGTGCCCTTAGGACAGCTGTTCACCTGCTTCCATAGAGACTCGGCTGGGCACTCACACTTACTTACACACAAATGCGTCTTTAGTCAGCGTGTCAGTGACCTCAGTGATCGCCGTTACTGTGCTTAGACAGGAAATCTTGAGACACTTCGAGTTAAAAATCTTACTCTGTGAGGCATAGAATCCTCACAGAAGAGGAAATACAAAACTTAAGAGCCTCAAACAGTACCTCTGGATGGTTTTCTAGATTATTATATAAATGTTCTCTCTCTCACACTCTCTTCTTTTTATATAGGTTTACGTGGTCCAGGGCCTGTATGGTTATCATCATTACATGCAGGATCGGATGGATGACAACGGCTGGGGCTGTGCCTACCGATCGCTACAGACCATCTGCTCTTGGTTCAAACACCAGGGATACACAGAGAGGTCCATTCCGACACACAGAGAAATCCAGCAGGTACAGAACATGCCATTGTACATGATGAGCACGTGTACATTTCAGTAGCCCTTAATGTGTCATTAATTATCATTAACTCATAGTACAGACTGATTTCTGTTTCGAAGGGAAAATGTGTCCTGCTAATCAGGGAAAAGGCCTACATGTGATTTTAATAGCTGTCCTGTGTATGGATTTCTTTGTATTTTCAATACAAAAAGGCTCTAGTTGATGCCGGGGACAAACCAGCAACATTTGTGGGATCACAGCAGTGGATCGGGTCTATCGAGGTACAGCTGGTATTGAACCAACTGATGGGCATAACTTCAAAAATACTGTTTGTCAGGTAAGGGCACTCTAAGAAAGTAAAGACATCACTTCAAATTGAGATTGTCATTTTATTAAAATAACAGAAAAATTATCTTCCCCCCACATTTGTTTTCACTCCTTTCTCTTCCTCCACATTGTCTGATTACTTTGTAAATCTCACTTTTTAACCCTGAATTTTTTTTTAGTTAATCTTCAGACGACTTTGGAGTTTATGATCTATAATACATACTTACATGGTTGAGGCCTAATTTTAGCTGAGAAGAGAAAAACTTGGATATATGTCCACTTTGAGTGTAGTTAAAGAAAATCAAGTTTTTTTATGCTCAAGTTTTTAAAAAGTCTTGAAAGGAGAAAATCAAATGTTGATCTACGACTGACCTTCTTGTTTACCTCTTGCACTTTTTCTCAAGATGTTAATAAACTAATTATGTGTCTGAATATTCATTTCACTTTTTCCAATATAGCTTAGCCATAATTCCAACATTAAGCTATGAGCAAATCTAAATTAAATACTATTGATTTCTTTTTTTTTTTAATACATTTTTATTGATTTCAGAGAAAAAGTGATAGAGAGATGGAAACATCAGTGATGAGAGGGAATCATTGATTGGCTGTCTCTTGCACGCCCCCTACTGGGGAATCGAACCCACAACCCAGGCACATGCCCTCAACCGGAATAGAACCTGGGACCCTTCGGTCCATAGGCCGACACTCTATCCACTGAGCCATACCAGCCAGGGCAATACCATTGATTTCTGGGACAATAACTAGCTTCTTCCTTTTGTGAACTTATGTTTTAAACACATTTTCTATTATGACAACCTTGTGAACATAGTAACTTTATCCTTATTTAGCCAACTACTTTAATACATCTGGTTTCACTATTGCAGTCTGGATTGGCTGTGGAAGTCAGTGCCAGTGAATAAATGATAGGCTAAGTAGTGAAGTATAGCTGATTAAAAGTTAAAAAGTGGAAGTTTTGGCACATTAAAACATTAGACGTTCCTTACTAGGCAAGAGCTAAGGTTTACCACCACCTGACACCTCAATTCTAAAAAAGTCTCCATCTGCCCGTCTTTGTCTTCTCAACAGGACAAATTGTATAGAACATTGTAATATTCCCTGAAAGCATTATGTTGTTGCCCTGGCCGGGTAGCTCAGCTGGTGAAAGCGTTGAACCACTAGGTTCTGGGTTCAATCCCTGGTCAGGGCACATACAAGAAACCACCAATGAATGTATAGATAAGTGGAACAACAAATTGATGTTTCTCTCTCTCTCTCTCTCCATTCCTCTCTAAAATCAATTTAAACAATAAGATAACATGTTGTACTTGAAAACATGTTTTCCCTTTCACACTGGCTTCACAGACATTGTCTGTTTTAGTCCTGGACTCTCCTGTCCTGTAGACAGGGCAGGTATTGAGCTCCCAATTTAAAGATGAGGAAATACAGACTCAGAGTCCGACAGCATGAAGACAAGAACCCAGGATTTAAAACTGGTTCTTCTGAAATAAATCCACCCCTAAGGCCCCCTGGGTATCCAGGTGACCACTTTCCATCTCATGTTAAAAACCCAGACCTCCTTTGTGCAGTTCCAGACGTGAAGCATCAAGGTAGTCTTGCTTCTTTCCTGGCGTATCTAACGGCCTTAACTATTTAGAAATGTTACATTGCTTTAACTTGCTCAGTCAGTTCTTTACCACTTAACTGCACTTAAAATCATATGGGTGGGTTTTTGTATGTGTGGTTTTAATGTTTTTATTGATTTCAGAGAGAGAGGAAGGGGAAGGGATAGAGATAGAAACATCATGAGAGAGAACTATCAGTTGGCTGCCTCCTGCACGCCCCCCACCAGGAACCAAGCCCTGACCAGGAATCCAACTGGTGACCTCTAGATTCATGGGCTGATGCTCAAATACTGAGCCACACAGCCTGGGCTTTATGGTTTTGTGGGGTTTTTTAACCAAGAAAGAAAGCAAAAATGGCCCCATTTATATGACCTTAGTGTCAAAAATGATTCGTCTAATAGAAAAACGGTTTCTTTCCAGCCAGGGTTCAGAAATGGCCTCTCAGGGACGGGCACTGGCTAATCACTTCCAGAGTGAAGGAACTCCAGTGATGATCGGTACGAGTTTGGGACACCCTGGGCTCTTAGGTGGCGTGGAGAGAATGTAAAACTTACCATTAGTATAAATGTTTAATGCCCCGTAAAATCAGTAATTTAAAAGCATTTTAGAATTAGCTTTTACACCATACACACTGACCTGCGAATTCCTTTGAGATTTTTAAATGTGCAAGGCAGAAGGAACGTTATAGAAAAGGTTATAATAACCAGAAGAAAATGCTAAGAAGATAAATGATAAAGGTGTGCATATAGTTAAAAGAGTTGAAAGCATCATGAAAAAGAGGCATGAGCATCATAAGTCACGGTTCTGTCACTAACTTGGCCGGCGGAATTCCATTACTGCAGATTGCTTAATCTCTCTGGGCTTTATGCGTAAAATAAGAGGATTGGATTAGTTCACCTGAAGATTCATATTCTATGAGGAGCAAGATGGATCCTGTGATGGCAGGGGAAAGCTCAAACGGGTGTGCGGAGGAAGTGGAGGAAGGCAAATTTCAGCACAATAGCAGAACTGAATGAGTGGGTGGCTGTCTCCTTGGAGACAGCACGCCCTCTGCTGAGTGGACCACAGCAGTGACTGTTTCTCTGGTGGGAGGAGTTTACTAGTAGACCCTCTGTGGCCCTTTCTAAATCCAGTTTAGGTAATCCCGTGGATATGGCAGTGGAATATAAACCTGATTATAGATATGATTGAATCTTTTCTCTCTTGAAGATGTAATTTTATCTTTTCGGAGTGTATTTGACATTGTGGTCTTTTACAATGTAGGCTAGAAAATTTTAATGCTGTTAGATAAATTAATAGGCAAAGCAATCTTTTGAAATTGGAAAGGAAGTTGAGATTAATGTATGCTTATTATATTTTATATTTCCTCTTCTCTAGGGGGAGGAGTTTTGGCGCACACGATACTGGGAGTCGCATGGAATGAGGTTACAGGGCAGATAAAATTTCTGATTTTAGATCCACATTATACAGGCGCTGAAGATCTGCAGGTTATTTTGGAAAAGGTAAGTATGTGTTTAACACAAATTTAGATGCAAGACAAAGAAACCAGAGCCAAGGATAGTGCAGTGGCTGTTAGTAGAAGGACGGATGATAAACCGAGGGCGACGACCCTCATTATAAGGAGGTCTCTGGCGCTGTGGTGAATGGCTGTCCCTCTAGATAGGGAAGATAAGAGGAAAATAAAGTAAATTGCAAAAGAAACCATTTGGGTTAGGTTTATAAAAACGTTCTCAGTTACTGAACTTAATAATGAGCACAAAGCTCAGACATGTATTCCTTTGGAGGTTTTTCAGCTTTGCACAAACAAATGTATTGAGGTCTATCAGTGCCTTGAAGTAGGAAAGTAAAGTATAAAACCTTTATAATTTTAGAATTAACCAAAAATAGCTAAGCAGTACGCTGGACATTGTGGAGGCCTGACTACTTTTCAGCTGTTTACATATAACTTAATCTCATGCTCTAAAGGATTTGAACAGAATAATGGGGTTTGCTCTGTTAGTGCATATAAGAAACCAGGAAGCCAAGGCCTGGCCATCAGTGCAGAACTATTGACTCTTACTTGACGCAAGAACCTAAGGCACTGAGTCCTCTTGGGCCACTCTACAGAATACCACAGACTGGGTGACTTATAAAAATCTGACATTTATTTCTCACAGTGCTGGGGGCTAGGGCATCCAAGATCAAGGCGCCAGCAGATAAGCTGTCTGGTGAGGCCCACTTCCTAGTTCATAGGCAGCTGTCTTTTTCACTGTGTTCACATGGTAGGAGAGATGAGGGGCCTTTCTGGGGCCTCTTTAAAGAGGGCACTAATCCCATTTGTGAGGGCTCCCCCATAATCTAGTCACCCTCCAGAGGCCTCACCTACAACTATCACATTGGGATTAGTTTTCAACCTATGAACTTTGAAAGGACACAATCAGTCCGTCTATAGCAGGGCCACGGAGAAGGTCTGCCTCTGCCGCTTTACCCTCTTGTGGAGCTTTCCTGCTTGACATTCCCGGCCAGTCCCCTCAGGGGAAAGCACGGCTCCCCCCTCCACTCCCATCAGTCTCTGGTTTTGGCACCCTCTCTACCCGCGTCCCTTAAAAAAAAATTGAGCCTGGTTACCTGGAGAAGGCCTACATGTGTGAAAGGATCACAGGAAGATTAAACAGAGATAGTATAAGCCTTCTTTCCTATTTATCATTAAGAACACAGATTTTAGGACATTAAAATTATTAGAGGAAGTTTTGCTAAAAATAGTAGATAATAAAAAGAAGCTTATTATGTATAGCAACATGTCTCAAACAAACCAAATTTAAAAAACATATATTCTTATTGATTTCAAAGAGGAAGGGAGAAAGAGAGACATCAATGATGAGAGAATCATTGATTGGCTGCCTCCTGCACGCCCCCTACTAGGGATCGAGCCTGCAACCAAGACATGTGCCCTGACCGGGAATCGAACCATAGCCTCCTGGTTCATAGTTTGATGTTCAACCACTGAGTCCCACCAGCCGGGCCACAGACCAAATTTAACAACTGGGAGCAGGGTCAGTAGGACTGACTGGGGGGGGAGGGTTTTTTTAATGTTTTACTTTCATGTCATTTGAATTTTTATAATGTGTATCTTATTTTTTGCAATCAGAAAAAGGAAAAAAAAAACAAACACTAAAGAGCATCAAAACTCACCTCTCTGGCCTCCACACTAAAGAATCAGCTAACACACTCTCTTTTGGAGGAGGTCTGAACTGTGACTTTAGGCCCCTGACGGCACCCTGCAGCCTCCGAGTTAGGTAGGGCAAGGAGTAAGACCAGGCTCGTCCCACACTCGGTGGTATTTTAAGAGTCCTAGCTAGCCTCCTCACAGGTATTTAGCAAACAAAGCATTTCATTTCATAATCATACAACACAGACAAGTTGTTAGCTGGGTCTTTAAGAAAATAAATCAATGGCTCTAGAAGAAATCTGATAAACTTGTACATTCACAAGGAGATTTTGTTTGAAAGTAATTTTCTCTGCCGGAGAGAAGGATGAATGCTGACCTGAAGAATGGAAAGTGGAAATGATTACGGCCTGGGGAAAATGAATGCCACTCAAAGGGCAAGCTCCGATTGCTCACGGCCGTATTTCCTCGTGGCTACGATGCCTCTGCACGGTACATAGCAGTCCTTTACGGACTGCGAAGGAAAACAGACGCCACTTAACCTGTCCCATGCCACTGCCTGCCAGAATGGCAAAACTGTACATCTCAGCATCCATAAAATGTGAAATTTAGAGCAATCGTTACCATAGGAAGCTTTTCTTTTTTTACTGATTTCTGATTAAATACAGTATAATTAAATTCTTTTATTCTATCTGAAAAGGACCCAAATAAATTACTTTTCTATGCTTTATACAAATTTGGATCTTTGAATTATATAGGTACTTAAGAGTCTTACTCCAAGATCCTAATGGAGCAGGATAGTAATGGAGCAGGATGGTAAAATTTTACAGTTTTGGTCCTATAGTCCTGTAACTTTGTAAAATGTTTTCCTTTCCCTTTTCCCAATCTAGGGCTGGTGTGGATGGAAGGGTCCAGACTTCTGGAATAAGGATGCATACTATAACTTATGTCTTCCTCAGCGACCAAGCATTATTTAAAACTAGAGGCCTGGTGCACGAAATTCATGCACTCGGGGTTGGGGGGGGGATCCCTCAGCCCGGACTGTGCCCTCTCGCAGTCTGGGAGCCCCATGATCGATCGCCCCAAAGAGGTAGGCCCCGCACACCCGCTGCAGCCCACTGGTCGGTGGCCTGGGCCTCCCTCTGTGGGTGACCAATCGCATTGCACCTGCCTTGGCTGGCCTGGTGCCAGTGGGTGTCATAGCGTGGTCGTCCAGTCTACTTGCATATTACACTTTTATTATTATAGAAGAAGATATCTTGGACTCAAAGACTGTAGTAAAATTTATTATTTATTATAAATTTGTTAATAAAAAATAAGTTTAATTTTCAAATGAATCCTGGGTGTAGTTTGATGGTTTAACCTTAGTTTTTTTCCAAAGGTTATAAATACTACCCAAAAAAAGAATTTAGTCTTTAGACATTCCTTTAAGAACTTAATAGACAAAGCATGTGCAACCACAATATTGTAGGCATGTAAATACATGTATTCATAAATGTTATCTTCACTTAGAAGAAAGTTCTCCTCCTTCTTAGAAGGCGTTCAGACACCCGATGAGCAAAAGCCATGGCTTGTAGCTGAGCAGCAGGTCTGCACGAAGTGAAGGCCTCATACCCAAGTCATCTGTTGTTAAAACACATGTCCACATTAAAGTCTTTTTTAACAGGTTATCTCCCCAGCCTTCTACTATGCCGGACAATCTTTGTCTTTTCTAGTAGTTACTATAGTAGTCACTATAACCCATCTTAAAATGTGTTAATGTGAATGAAAAAGCCACACTAGAAATAAGACTGCCAATATTTCAATGAAACAGTAATTTCTGTGCCAAATAAAAGACCCTTGAGGAAGGAAGAAAGAAGAAACTGAGTTACTTACGGACACTTCCTTTTCCCACTCGTATTTCCTGCACTCGCAAAACTTCGTTTCTGCCTGAGCAGCACACAGTGCTCTCTATTGGATGGGTCACTTGGGTTTTTTGTCTGCATACGTTTAATTGCTGTAAGGAACTTGGCACATTCTGGAAATCCACATGACCAAGCAAGATCTTCAGCTGTTTGCCCATTCTTATTACATAAACTGAATTTAAAATAAAAATCGAGTTAAATAAAGCTTGACAATTGT
This sequence comes from Corynorhinus townsendii, assembly GCA_026230045.1. Classification (NCBI taxonomy): domain Eukaryota; kingdom Metazoa; phylum Chordata; class Mammalia; order Chiroptera; family Vespertilionidae; genus Corynorhinus; species Corynorhinus townsendii. Next base: position 8,964,022 of record JAPDVU010000003.1, on the reverse strand, counting down.
TTAGTCTTTTTAAAATACCTATCTAACGAAGGAGCTGCAGAATAGAAGAGGTGAAGGAAGCACAGAGAAATTCCATTTTTGTCCACTATGGTGTTCTCAGTGGCTAGCAGAGTCTAACACAGAGTGGGCATTTCAATTTTGAATGAATGAAAGAGTATTCTGTGTTCAATACAGTGGGTAAGTACCCAAGAAAGTCCATGAGAACTTGTATAGAATGGATTTTCCTAAAACAAAACTGAGGTGTAATTCTGCCACCTCTGATTGCTCAGGATCCACTTTTCACTTCTTCAAAGTGAATAGTATCAGATATTAACAGTCTGAGTTAACATTTAAATAATTACACCAAATTATCAATTAGACCATCTTTTTTTAATATATTTTTATTGATTTCAGAGAGGAAGGATAGGGGGAGAGAGAGAGAGAGAGAGAGAGAAACATCAATGATGAGAGATAATCATTGATTGGCTGCCTCCTGCACACTCCACACACACCCCTCTTCCCCCCCCCTCCCCCCCCCCCCGCCTCCAGAGATCAAGCCTGCAACCCAGGCATGTGCCCTTGACCAGAATCCAACCTGGGACCCGTCAGTCCAAAGGCGGATGCTCTATCCACTGAACCACACCGGCTAGGGAACAAGCATCTTTTTTAAAAGCACATGTAATTGAGCTTCAGAAGTCTGATTCATTTAATCCAATTTAAAGCCACCAAGAGTAACACTTACTCAACTTGGGCATCACTGGCTACAAGCAGGCTAAGGCATTCCAGGCTTCCCACTTTTGCTGCCTTGTGGAGTGGAGCTTCTCCAAACACATCCTTAAATATAAGACAACACATTTTAGTCTCTCTCCAAAACACTTTCTTTGGAAGTTGGTGGGTGAAGTCTAATTAACGTTTGAGGAACCTATGTGAGGAAGCTAGTTGAACCTGCACTGTACTGGGCTGAATTTTTTAATTCAAGTTTTTTTTTTAAAAATAAGGTGGTCTTGGTATGTTATTAAATACAAAGCTTTCATCAGTAAAAACGTGTGCAGTCACAGCACATTAAAATTTAAGTGAATAAAAGTAAGAGTTATATGGAAGTAAAAAAAAGGCAATTTAAAATTCACCATACTTTAATATTCAATGGAAGATGTAGTCTACCATAAAAAAGTTATACAGAGCCCCAGCTAGTTAGCTCAGTAGCGGCAGACTGAAAGGTCCCAGGTCAGATTTTCCAAGCCCCATCTGCAGGAGGCAACCAATGGGTGTGTCTCTCTCACATCAACGTTTCTCTCTGTCTCTCTCCCCCTGTTTTCCACTCTAAAACTCAAAGGAAAACACATCCCCAGGTGAGGAATAACAACGAAAAAGTTACATAGACAATTGTAATAGTTGAGATCCAAGATGGTGGCGTAGGTAAACACCTAAACTGCTGCCTCACACAACAAATTAAAAACTACAACTAAAAGACAAAACATCTATCACCCAGAACCATGGGAAAGCTGGCTGAGTGTAAGTTCTACAACTAGAAGGAAAGAGAAAAGAGCATTGAGACGTGCACAAGCGCTGAAAAGCTGAGGTACGGAGGCGCGGGATCTGGGCTGGCGGCAGGCGTTGCTTTTTTCAACCCGAAGGGAGACAAGCCCCTGATTACTCTGAAATACAGTTTCTGGGGAGACGCGGGGGACCCAAACTCCTACGGGGAGAAGCTGGACTGTCTGCCAGTGAGGGTGGCTTGCTTGCAGAGCTGCGCGCAGGAATAATTGTTTACTGCGCTGGGGCACGGGACTCAGGGATGCCTTCGGGGACGCAGAGCCGGCTAACTAGCAGCCATTGCTGTTTGCCACGCCCTCGCCTAGTGACACCCTGAGACCCCGCCCTGCACAACCTACAAACCCACCCTAGCTCCAAGCAGCAGATTTAGCATAAGAAAGGCCTGCCCTAGCAAAATTGCAGCCTGGGTCAGACAGCTCCAAAACCTCCAAACCCCAAGCAAAGAGGAGAAAACTGTAGCTCTCACTGTAGCTCCTGCTGGGTGGCCTCAGACAGTAGCTGACCTGCACCCCATTGGAGATCCAGAAGCCAGTGTACCTAGTGGTCAGTGTGAGACATCAGATTTCAACTCCTCACATCCATAAGTGACACATTCAAGAGGCAGACTCAGTGAGCACCAAAGCCCCACTGAAACAAGTCCTGCTCCATAAGCGTGTCTTCAGCAAAGCAGTTCTTCCATTATAGACACAGCGAGTGCCCACAGCTAATTGGCCTGGAGGTCAATTCCTCCCAGTGTACCAACAACAATTAAGGCTTAACTACACCAAGACTTTGCACTCAGCCCACAAAGGGGTGTACCAAGAGCGTCCACATCAGGTGATTGGGGAAGCTGAGCTACTGCCCCCTATAGGTCACCTACCACACAAAGCCACTCCATCAACACAGGGAAGCAGCCAAAATGTGGAGACAAAGAAACATGTTACGAATGAAAGAAACGGAGGAAAGCAAACTACTGGATGACATAGAGTTCAGAACCACATTTATAAGGTTACTCAAGAATCTTCTTAAAACCTCTGAGAAACTTGATGAGACCTTTAAGGATATTAATGAGAATGCCAAAAAAATGGAAAAGGATCAGTCAGAAATGAAGCACACACTGTCTGAAATAGAGAATATACAGAAACTCAACTGTAGATCAACGTACCCCAAGAATCAAACCAAAGATCTGAAATATGTGGAAACAAAAAACATCTAACCAGAAAAACAAAAAGAAAAATCCAAAAATATGAAGATAGTGTAAGGAGCCTCTGGGACAACTTTAAGCAAACCAACATCCGAATTTTTGGGATGCCAGAAGAAGGGAGAGAGCAAAATATTGAAAACCTATTAGAAGAAATAATGACAGAAAACTTTCCCTACCTGGTGAAAGAAATAGACTTACAAGTTCAGGAAGCACACAGAACCCCATACAAGAGGAATCCAAAGAGGACCACACCAAGACACATCATAATTAAAATGCCAAGGGCAAAAGACAAAGAGAGAATATTAAAAGCAGTAAGAGAAAAACAGTTAATTACCTACAAGGGAGTACCCATACGACTGTCAGCTGATTTCTCAACAGAAATTGTGCAGGCCAGAAGGGAGTGGCAAGAAATATTCAAAGTGATGAACAGCAAGAACCTTACAACCAAGATTACTCTACCCAGGAAAGCTATCATTCAGAGTTGAAGGTCAGATAAAGAGCTTCACAGACAAGAAAAAGCTAAAGGAGTTCATCGCCACCAAACCAGGATTACATGAAATGCTGAAGGGTATTCTTTAAGAAGAGGAAGAAGAAAAAGGTAAAGATAAAAATTATGAACAACAAAAGGACATCAAATACATACCTACCAACAAGTGAATCTAAAAATCAAGTGAATAAAAAATCTGAAGAACAGAATGGACTGGTGAATATAATAGAATCAGGGACATAGAAAGGGAGTGGACTGACGATTCTCAGGGGAAGCAGGTGTGAGGGGTGCGGGAAGAGATTGGACAAAAATCTTACTCCTATGGATGAAGACAGTGGTGGGGGGTAAGGGCATGGGATGGGGTGGGGAATCAGGTGGAGGGGAGCTAAGGGGAAAAAAAAAGAGGAACACCTGTAATAATCTGAACAATAAAGGTTTATTTTTTTAAAAAAAGAAAATTGTAATAGTTGCGAGCATGCCTCACAAATATTTCAGTTGCTATACTGAGACTTTTTATTTGATAGCACAGTAAGTGTTCCTTTTGAAATTGCAGACCTGTATATGTTGTCCAATGTAGGAGCCAGTAGGCATATATATGGCTAATGAGCACTTGAAATATGGCTTGACTGAACTGAAATGCGCTGTAAATATAAAATACACACCGGATTGAGAAGACATACGAAAAGAAAATGTATCTCAGTAATGTTTTATACTGAGATGTTAATATTGTGGATAAGCTGGTTTAAATTATAAAATTAATTTCATGTCTCGTTTTACTTCATTATTGTGGCTACTACAAAAATTTTAATTACATACGTGTCTCGTATATTTCTCCATTGGACATCGCTACATAGACATGTTTCTAACAAATGAACTGAATGCCCTGAAGACTAAGAAATGTTTGTGTGGATTTGGGGTGGAGCGGAGGGTTGCGCACAGTAACAGTTACTTAGTTACCTGTTGGTTGAGGTCCGCGCCCGTCTGCAGCTGCCAGAGAAGAAACCAAGCCCGGCCGCCACCTGCGGCCAAGTGGACAGGCGACTGCTCGCAGGGATCCGGGGGTGCGTTGACCGAGGCCCCCGCCGCCAGCAGATGCGTCAGATTCTCCACCTGCAGGAAGAGAGCAGCTCCAGCACCCCTCTTGCCTCTGTCCAGCCCCACGCCCTCCTTGGGGCTGAAAACCTCCCAACTCTACAGAGACAGCGCCCAGTGGTCACTCCACAGTCACCCTCGCTAGCGCTCCCAAGAAGACAGACATCTGGAAGCTTCGGCCTGCGGGACAAAAAGGGTCTGAGTCTCACCTCTGAGTTGCAATCAAGCAACAGCATTTTCCGCCTGAAGCAGAGGGCAGGAGTCGTAGGGCTTGCAGAGCGGTGGGGCACTGGCGGCAGACTGGCAGGTAAGTGTGCACCAGCCGCCCAAGTGCGGGGGGAATTTGAAGTCGGCGGGATGGGGGGCCGGCCCTCGCCGCCGCGCCCCAGCTCTGGCCGCGCCCCAGCAGCCTTAACCCTTGGCTGCACTGCCTGTCCCCGCTCCGCGGCTGCAGCACGTACACAAACACTGACACGTGCAACCCAGAACCTGGGTTCGGCTGCCTAGGAGAAGGGGGGGGGGGGAGGGAAAGAAGCGGCGCGGGCCCGCCAGCCGATTGGCCACGGGGAGGCGCCAGGCCCGCCCACCTGGGGGCGGGGCCCTAGGCCGCCTCGCGGAGCCCCAGTGCGCGTGCGCCGTGGAGGGCGGCGTTGGAGCGGCCCGGGTGCTGCGTCCATTCGGCGCCCGGGTTTTGGCACGTCTCACGCCGGCGTGGCCCGCCCTCAGTCCCTGTGGAGAAGTGGGAGTCGCGGGAAGCTTGTGGTGTCTGCCAGCGCGCACGTAACCAGGAAACGGGGAGCTATAAGCAGCCCCGCGGCCCCACCTGTGCAAGCCGCCCCGCGTGGTGCTGGCGCCGCGCCCCCGCCCCCCAGCTCCGGAGCAGGGATTGAGTTCCTTCTGCCTTAAGTTCAAAATCGCCCCTCTCTGTCCCCCACCCCCAGGACGGGAAGGATAAGCGGGGGTGGGGTGGGGATATGTAATGTGGCCTAAGGGGATAGGTTTTTCCGCAGCACTGCCCTCCCCAGCCCACCCCCACCCCAAATTAAGTCATTTTTCAAGCCCGACCCTCTGGCCTTGCTGGGGGTCCTGCGCAAGAAGCCTGCCACTGGGACGTGTCCCCTCCCGGGGACCGGGCAAAGCCGCTGGGCTGGTCCCCTGGGGAGATGCCGAGTCCCAGCTAGTAGACCGGAGCTCGCGGGGCTGGCGGGGAAGGGGCAGGACGCGGAGGGACGAGCTCGCCCTGACAGGGGTCCGGGCCCTGGAGGGTTATGACAATGGGCTCCCACCGCGGGCAGCGCCCACATAGGTCTCAGCTGATCCCAGGGAAGAGCCGGGCTGGGGACTTGGCTCTCCTGAAGCTCTTTATACTTACGTTTATAAACAATTAGCTTAAGTCATTCCTTTTTTTTTTTGTAAAACTTAAACAGACTTCCTGACTTCAAACGGTAGCCATTGAGCGCATACAGCCTCTTATATATGCGCTCAGTGTGAAAGGGATTACTATCTTTTCCTAAGCACTTTTTGTTTTCAGGTTAATCTAGCTAAAAACTGAAGCTCCAGCCCTGTTTCCTTTCCCTAACAAAGCTTTGAGTGAGTCCTTTCTCTCCACTGTTACCTTTGAGAGGACTGAAAAATAGATAGGGTTATTATTATGCTCCTAAGGACCAGCTCCTTGTCCTCCAAAGGTAAGCGTCCTTTTAGTTACAACTTTGGTGGCAATATAGCGTTTATAAGCCATAAAATGACTTTTGCAGTAATAAATGTATATTACCATACTGATGCACTGACCCGAGGGGTAGTTTTAAACATTTTTATTCACATGCGTCCTGGAACATAAATGTGGGTACATATTTATGTTCAAACACCTACATAGAGCCATGCTTTTGTTCTGTATGTTTTATACGTAAGCAATTCACAATACCTTTTTATGCTATTTCAAGAATATCACTGCAAAGATACTGCTGTCTGGTGAGAACACGTGTCCCTATTGCCAATTTGCCTTTGGCAACAGGGACACGTGTTTATCAATTAGGTAAGCACTTTTTAAAAGCATGTAATTAAGCTTCAGGGTTGCACAGATACTCCCTTTCAGGAATTCCTAACTAATGCGAGGGATTAGCAGAGAAGTTCTTAGAATTCTAAATGACGGTGAGGCTCGGGCAGGCTACCTGGCCATCTCAGGCAGTGAATAAAGATAAACTGAGTTTATTTAAGGAAAAGGGCCTGGGGGATGGGGATAGCCAAGGGGAAGGGCTACACAGCACTGAGCCAAAGGCATTGGGTCCATGATGGCAGCAAAAATGTGCTTAGGACAGTGCAACAAGGAAGGGCGTAGAAGAAGCAACAGGAACGCCTAGGCTGGGCTGCTTTGGCTCACTGGGAAGTCAGAGAAAAGGGGGCCTTGGAGGCAGGTTCAGGGGTTAGCCCGGGATGAGCTTCCGCTCCCCAGTGTTCCCCTGGTTGCAAGTCTCATGGGGTCCCTTAGAACAGTGGTCAGCAAATTCATTAGTCAACAGAGCCAAATGTCAACAGGACAACGATTGAAATTTCCTTTGAGAGCCCATTTTTTTCAACTTAAACTTCTTCTAACGCCACTTCTTCCAAATAGATTCGCCCAGGCCGTGGTATTTTGTGGAAGAGCCACACTCAAGGGGCCAAAGAGCCGCATGTGGCTCGCGAGCCGAAGTTTGCCAACCACTGCCTTAGAGGGTGGGGGTTCTGTGCCTGTGGGGCAAGAAGGGGAAGGGAATGGCATGGACGTGCTCTGTGGAGGGAGAGCAAGAGCTGGGTCCTTTATCTTGAGCTCATTTCTCTCTCCCTTGCAGGTGGAAATCTTCGGGGAGGTGTCAGGGGAGGGTCTCAGTGGAATAGCATCAGCTTTCCAGGGGTGCTCTTTCAGGGTCTTGGTCTCCACTGTAGCTGGTCCTGAGGCAGCCAGGGTGTCACTGACCTGGTTTTGCTGCTTTTCTGGGCCTGGAGCTGAAATACAGTGGAGGCCTAGATGTTATCTTTAGGGAGGAAAAGGTCGGAGGGTCTAAACCGCATGACCAGTGATATGCTATGGGAGGAGAGGTTACCCTGGAGACGAGGTTCTTGTTTTCCCAGTTTTGCCCCTGGCTAGGCATCCAGGGCTTTCTGCCCTGGTGCGTTTCTGTTCCTGGCCCATTATCCTTGCTCTGCTTATGTCTGCCTAACAATATGGACTGCAGTTAACATATAACGGGATATATGTGTGATAAATGTGCCTCCCCATTACATCCTTTTCCTTTAAAACATGCATGAAGTCTGGTAATTATTAACTTCCTGGTACATGTGTAAGCTTTACAAGGAAAGGGAGTTTTGTGAGTAGTTTTTAAAGCTTTCCTCCCTTTACTCACTGTGTACATCTCTATTGCTCACATAGTTCACAAAAAATGTTTGTCTTATCTGGATAGCTGGCTTACCCTTAATAACGGACCCAAAAGCTTTCCAAGAACTGAACAAAGCGGGTGGAGCAGAATCAGTACGTGAGGACAGTGTCTTATTGGCAAGTAACTAGAGTTTTTAGTAAACGTGCACCCGGTGGGATCAATTTTCTTAAAAGGAAGATGGTCTAAGATGCATATTCAAGATGCATATTCTCAACAGGCACTCATCTAAGCAGTGAGAGCTTCACTCAAGTTTGATTTGCGGGTAAATATGTTTCCAGAAGGAGGATGTCATTTAGAGTGAGAGTTCAAAAAAATAGATGGAATGCTGACTAAGTGACCAAATGGACCAGTGGTCGGCAAACTGGGGCTCGAGAGCCACATGCGGCTCTTTGGCCCCTTGAGTGTGGCTCTTCCACAAAATACCACGGCCTGGGCGAGTCTATTTGGAAGAAGTGGCATTAGAAGAAGTTTAAGTTGAAAAAATGTGGTTCTCAAAAGAAATTTCAATCGTTGTGCTGTTGACATTTGGCTCTGTTGATTGATGAGTTTGCCGACCACTGAAATGGACTGTCTTGAAGACTGAGGAAGCCTTTGCGAGGTAGTCCAGGAAGGTCAGAGGGACACAGAAGTCAATCTAAAGAGCTCCCACTGGCCAAAGCAACGTGGACAACACAAGAATGTGCTGTTGGATTATAAGTCAATAAAATAGATATCCATAAGTCCGCACTGATATGAATGATTGAGTCAATACAGAAATGAGAGCAAAAAGATAACCCTTCCTCACAAAAGAATGCCAAACTCTTCATGTGGACACTCTCTGCTCCAGGAAGTGGGGAGAATCTTCCCCACCCTGCCCTCTGGAATGTGGGTTACACATAATGACTTGCTCCCAAAGAGGAGAGTATAGGAAGGGGGGAAAAAGTAGTTTTATGGCGGAGAAACCTGGGAAACACTGCCTTGGCCAGATCATTGTGAACACCATCAGTGATGAGTCATGTTAAGAGCATGCACCGCTGACATGAAGTGGTGAGAAGGTCACTTCTCCTCTTGCTCTTCTTTCCTAAAGAATTTTACATATCTAGGAACAGACATTTGAAATCCTCTAGTTTCAACTACTGATAATCCAAACTACAGGTGAGGAAATTGCCTCTTAAAAATATTAAGTGACTATTCCAAAATCATAGATACTTAATTGCTTTTCCCCCTAATATAATGAATGATCTCCCTTTCCTGCACTTCGTTCTCATTAATGAAGCAATTTGTTCTCCAACATCGTGTCATATAATTGTGTAAATGGAGCTTTCCAATCACACTCAAGGGTTGTTGAGTGCTCTTCACCACCAATCAGGAACTTCCACTGGAAGCTTGTTCCTGATTGGTGAAGGCCAGCTGTCACTATAGAATGCGGAGGAATAAACAAAAAGCATAGCAACAACTCAGTTTGCTGTCTCACTACCCTCAGCCTAGGCCAACCTGGACTTCTTCATCCCAGATGAGGTGGCCCCTACATTTTTACGAGGGCTCTGATTTTCCATTTAACCGCGATCCGTTTTATAGCATGGCAGTCCAATACAGACAGGAAGATGAAACTGAGCAACACAGTTAAAATAAAGCGTATTCCCAGGTAGAACAGACACATGCTTTGTTGTGAAATGGATTATTAGCCTGATGGGATTCAGATACAGGGCAACAGGAAGGTAGTCGAGCACAAGAACTATATCTATGGGCAGTGTCACCAAATCCCACTCATGGCAGCAGCTGTGGCGGGTGAGGTGACCCACTGCAGCGCGTAAGTTTATAGAGAGGATGTGCAGAGAGCTCTCTTCATTAACCCCACCCTGTGGAGACAGGCATGGAGGATGGTTGTGCTTCTTCTCATAGCTACAAAGGGCCCTGGTTTCCTAAGAAGGAGTAGTCACCACCAGGGCTGGTGGTCTGGTGCCCTATGCCTAGACAACGTGGGGAGGGAGTGTCTTTTCAAATTTTTCTGGAGGAAGATATTTCTATCTTATTTTTTATGTTCCTTTACAGAATACACGTGGAAACAGGATGCAGTTGACCAGTGAAAGGTTGCCCAAGGACCCCCTTTATGCCTCTCTCTCCCAGTATGCTGCCAAGAACTCCAAATTCTTCCAGTGGACAAAGGACAAGACTGGTACAAATTCTGATAATATTTTCACTAAAAGCTAATCTGTACACCAGAGAAAAAAAGAGACAAGAAATATGAGTCTTATTGCTGTCGAGGAGGTGGTTAACTTTACAGTCCTTTCTAGCTTTCCTATAGGAATATGTGAAATTGCGATTTCACGCATCTGGTAGCAAATCATCAGTGGGGAAGTTTCATAGAGCCCGATCCTGAGTTTACATTCAGGGGTTTAGGACCCTCTTCTGGAAAAAGGAAGCCAGGTGGCTTGTCTGTTAAGGAGGACAATGTCACACTTGAAACTGGCCTTTAAAGCTACCATTCTTTTCTATAGTCTTTTAAAAAATTAAATTGGGGATGGTTAGCTCAGTTGGTTAGAGTAGCTCTAATTAAGCCTCACATGAAGAAGTTCACTCGCCCGGAGATGGCTTTGCCTAAAGAATGGCACATGGACTGCTGGCTAGAGCTCCTCCTCGCAGTAAACTGGGTTACTTTGAAAACCAACCAACAAATACTTCCTGATTGCACGAGGCCTGGCCTTAGGGCCCCTGATAATGCTTTCTCCTTTAGCCAAGGAGGGATGAGAACTAGGAAGGAAACAGTGTAAAGTGTCAGATGAGTTCTGTATAATTGGTGACTTGAAGAGAGGAAATTCATATTGTGTTAAAGTCGTAATTCCTTCCCTTTCTTAAATCAGACTGTTACAGCCATGCTAATTTGCTGGATAAGGCATTGCAGCTCTTGAAGGAAAGAATAATAAGAGGGGATGCTATGGCATATTTCCTGCGAGGTCAACTATATTTTGAAGAGGTATCAGTCTTTGTTTATTTGTTTTCATTTCATTTAATGCTGGTGTTAGATCCTCAGAGCAAAATATCTCCTATAGTTCCTTCCATTGTAATATCAGGGTAAGTCTGTCAGATTCCACAGATTATGATTGTGGCTTCAAGTGTGATACACTGGTATCAGCTTAAGGAGCTATCTGGCCTTTCTCCATAGAAGACATTCTAATGAAAATCATTTATAGGAGACATCCTCCTATTTATTAAAAGGTAATATGCAAATCGGCCAGTGGAATGACCGGTTGCTATGATATGCACTGACCACCAAGGGGCAGATGCTCAACATAGGAGCTGCCCCCAGCCCAAAGGATCGGAGCCTGCCAGCCAACCTCTTGGTCCCTTCCCTGGGCAAGCAGGCTCCTTTCGCCCGATGGCGAACAGTAAACCAGGGGTGGGTGGTGGGTGGTGGTAGGTGGCGGGGCCGGCTGCCAGCAGCTGGGGAAGATGGCCCTGATAGCAGGCCAGGCCTAGGGACCATACCTGTGCACGAATTTTGTGTGCCAGGCCTCTAGTTTTGGTATAAAATTAAAAATCTAATGTTTATGTTTTTGCCCAAAATATTTAATATCATCTAAAATATTTTCACTCCAATGTCAGTAATACAGCTTTAGTTCTTCACTGAACCCGAGGGGAGGTGTGAAAGGGACCAGCTGTCCCTAATCCCTCACCATCCATTGAATATTTGGGCAGCCACTCACCTATACCCCACTTACTCTCTAATCTTTTGATGGCTCCTTCATTCATTCTGGCAACAAGTATTTGTTGAGGACCCGTCATGCCCCTGTCACTGTGAGGAAAGCACAACGGAATGGTTCAGCGAAGGATCTCTTAGCTTTGCACATAGGTTTGAATATGGCTCTATTGCTGTTAATTGCTTATCCTTGGGCACAAATACTTAACCTCTTGGTGCCTCCGTTTTCTCATCTGTAAAAGGGGGGGCAATCGTGTGTGTTATAGAGCTATTGTGAGGATATAGTAATTGTAAAACAGGGCCTGGCACCTAATAAGTGCTCTATAAGTCTTCGCTATTATGTGCTATAAAATGAAGAGGGAATCAGAAGGGTCCCCATTTCACAAAGGTTACAGTCCAGTAGGGGAAGAAAATAAATATATGTTTAATTAAAAATAAGGAAAAGTACTATGAAAGGAATTGAGTACATACAACGATAGAGAATAACTTAGGGTGGAAAGACCTGTGGGTGAAACTAACATTTGCAGAAAAGGAAACAATGCAGCCAGTGGAAGCACGTTCCAGAAGGAGAGCAAATAAAACGTTTCATCGATGAGAGAGTTCTGAGACCTAAAGGAGACCAGTGTGGAATAAGCAAGGCAGAGATGGCTCTAAATGAGCTTTGCTTAAAATGTAGTAAGAAGGCATTGAAGGGTTTTGAGTCTGTGATGAACGGATTAGAAGGCAAGCATAGAACCAAGACCAGTTCAGGGGGAAATTTCACTAGTTCAGGCAAGAGAGGTTGGTAATCTTGACCAGAGTTGTAGCAGTGGAGCTGGGTCCTGGATTTATTCTGGAGACACAAGACAGTGGTTTAATGGACTGAAAAACAGAGACTGGGGAAGAGGGAGTATTGAGGTGATGATCAAGAGTTCAGTTTTTGGACATGTTATGTTTAAAATGCCCATTAGTCATCCAAGTAGCCAGATCAAAGTAGAAACTTACATGTGCTCAAAGGAGAAGTTTGGGTTGAAAGTGTTTATTTGAGATCTTACAGCTGTATACGGTATTTAAAATAATGGAAACTGAAAGAACTTTCTTACTTTTCTTTGCATAGTCTAACTTTTCCAGCCCTCTCACATCTGAGCCCAACATTAGCCAGAAAGGAAAATTAGTCTTAACAACTCAGTCATTTACTCATTGATATGTGCTCTTTAAAATAAATAAATATTTGTTAGGATTTTGGTGTAGTTTTTGTTAATTTTTATCAATTTGTTGATTGGTTATAGTTTATGAAGAGAGAAATTTAATTATTTTTGTATTTCCCAAAAGTTGTTTTTCTCTGGCCTGCTCTTCCTAATAATGACCTTCCAATTCAGTAAAAGACTCTTTCTACCACTACAAATGATTCATTTTTTAGTGTGAGGCATTTTCATGGTGGATTAAAATATAAAATCCGTGTTAGTCCCTTATACCATAGCATGTTTACCAGATTGTCTAACTGCTGAGGATCCTTAAAGTGACGACACATAACACGTAGATTTTATAGGAAGTATGGGAGAAAATTAATTTTAGAGAAGCACACACTTGTTTTTCCATGTCTTCTCAGCTGGAAAACTGCAAAAACTGAAGGACACGAGCCATAGTAATAGTGGATGTTTAATAATCGTGAATGTCCTTCATAAGGATATTCACTGCTATTAAAATAATAGATGAAGCCAATGTAGCAAAATGTGATTACTAAGAACTTATATAGTAGTTATGCAAATTTTTATGTATATCCTCAAGTGATAGCCTGTACAGTCCCTTCTTGACCTACCTGCAGGGTACGTCAGCATAATGTGGGCAGAGGGCAGTTCCCTCCTTACTCTGTGTAGAGCAGCGGTGGCCAACCTTTCAGACCTCCAGTGGTCTGTGGACCACCGGTTGGTGACCTCTGGTATAGAGGAACATAAAAGCTACCTTTAAGTACAAGGTAAGAATCAGGGTCTTGGGAGAAACCAAGATGGCAGCATAGGTAAACACCTGAAATTGCTGCCTCGCACAACCACTTCAAAACTACAACTAAAAGACAAAATGGACATCATTCAGAACCACAGGAAGGCTGGCTGAATGGAAATTCTACAACTAGAAGGAAAGAGAAAAGCACACTGAGACTCAGAGGAGGTGCGGAAGTAAAGTGCAGAGGTGCGGAGGCACGCTTGTGGAAAGCACTGGCAACTGAGGACGCGGTTATCTTTCACAATCAGGAGGGAGACACCAGCTCCCAACTGCTCTGAACTCCAGTTCCAGGCAAGACTCTGGGAACCCAGACTCATACGGGCAGAAAATGGACTGTCTGGCATTGGGTGGAACTCCAGGGTGGCTTTCTCTCAGAGGTGCTTGCAGCAATTACTGTAGGACACTGAGACCCGGGGCCTCTTAGGGAAGGGCTGAGGATCAGCCATAGTTGTTTGCTCCGCCCTGTTGATTCCCTGAGACCCTGCCCCACCCAAGCTGTGCGCAGAGGCTTTTGCATATGAATGGCCTGGCCCTTTGCAATCTAAAATTACCTAACAAACTGCAGCTGGGTCAGAGAGACCCAGAACATCCAAAAGAAGGTCCAACGCCCCACAGCAGCTTGCATTGCTTCACAGCTGGGCCTCATCTGGGCACCTCCAAACCCCAAACAAAGAAGAGGAATCTGCAGATCTCTCCATAGCTCCTACTCGGTGGCCTCAGGCAGAGACTAAATTAGCACCTCCTTAGAGATCCAAGAGCCAGTGTACCCAGTGGTCAGAGTGGGACCATCCAGATTACAACTCATCAGATCCATAAGGGACACACTCAGGGGGCAGACTTAGTGAGCACCAAAGCCCCACTGAAGCAAGTCTTGCCGCATAAGGGTGTCTCCAGCACAGAAGTTCTCCCACCGTAGACACAGCTGATCCTCACAGCCAGTTGGCCTGGAGGTCAATTCCTCCCAGTGATACCAACACCAATCAAGGCTTAACTACAACAAGACTGTGCACACAGCCCACTAAGGGGTGCACCAAGAGTGCCCACCCCAGGTAACTGGGGAGGCTGAGCCACTGGGCCCTATAGGACACCTAGCACACAAAGCCACTCTATCAACACAGGGAAGCAGCAAAAATGCAGAGACAAAGAAACAGGTCACAAATGACAGAAATGGAGGAAAGCAAACTACTGGATATAAAGTTCAAAACCATGGTTATAAGGGTTTTCAAGAATTTCCTAGAAAATGCTGATAAATTTAGTTAGACCCTCGAGGATAAGAAAAAGAACCAACTAGAAATTAAGCATACACTGACTGAAATAAAGAATAATATACAGAGATCCAACAGCAGACTAGAGGATCACAAGAATCAAGTCAAAGATTTGAAATACAAAGAAGCAAAAAACACCCAACCAGAAAAGCAAAAAGAAAAAAGAATCCAAAAATATGAAGATAGTGTAAGGAGCCTCTGGAACAACTTCAAGCATACCAACATCCAAATTATGGGGGTGCCAGAAGAGAGAGAGCAAGATATTGAAAACCTATTTGAAGAAATAATGACTGAAAACTTCCCCCACTGGTGAAAGAAATAGACTTACAAGTCCAGGAAGCACAGAGAACCCCAAACAAAAGGAATCCAAAGAGGACCACACCAAGACACATCATAATTAAAATGCCAAGAGCAAAAGACAAAGAGAGAATATTAAAAGCAGCAAGACAAAAACAGTTAATTACCTACAAGGGAGCACCCATACGATTGTCAGCTGATTTCTCAACACTTAACTATGCAGGCCAGACGGGAGTGGCAAGAAATATTCAAAATGATAAATAGCAAGAACCTACAACCAAGATTACTCTACCCATCAAAGGTATCATTCAGAATTGAAGTTAAGATAAAGAGCTTCACAGATAAGAAAAAGCTAAAGGAGTTCATCACCACCAAACCAGTATTATATGAAATGCTGAAGGGTATTCTTTAAGAAGAGGAAGAAGAAGAAAAAGGTAAAGATAAAAACTGTGAACAACAAATCTATCAAGTGAATCTAAAAATCAAGTGAATAAGAAATCTGATGAACAGAATAAATTGATGAATATAATAGAATCAGGGGCATAGAAAGGGAGTGGACTGACAATTCTCGGGAGAAAAGAGAGGTGGGGGGGGTGCGGGAAGAGATTGGACAAAAATCATACACCTATGGATGAGGACAGTTGGGGGGGGGGGCTTAAGGACAGAGGGTCGGTGGGAACTGGATGGAAGGGGAGCTATAGCGGGGGGGGGGGGAAGGGGGAGAGGAACAACTGTAATAATCTGAAACAAGAAAGATTTAAAAAAAAAAGAATCAGTGTCTTCAATTACCATGAACATGAAAATATTTTATAGATGACATTAAATATTTGGGACAAAAATATAAACAGATTTTGAATTTACAGTGTAAGAATGGATTTTATACTACAGCTAGAGGCCTGAAGCACAAAATTCATGCAAGGGGCTCGGCCCTCACAGCCCTGCCTGCCTCGGGCCTGGCAGACACTCCTTCTGCTGTTTGGTCTAATTAGCATATTAGCTCTTTATTATATAGGATGTCTCAAATCTTCTCTGAGGCTTTGGTCCCAGCTCTGAAATTTCTCAGACTTCAGGAGTAGCAGGGGAGGTGGCAGGCTAGATTGAGCATCCGGCTAGGTTGTCATTTCAATAGAGGATTGGCAATAGCCAAGAGTAAGCGTGAAAGCCAAAGAGAATCTTACCTAAATTCCTGCCAGTCACTTCCCTCAGTTGCCATGGTTAGGTCTATTTAATTGACTTGATAGTGTGTGGACTGTTGTCAGTGACTTAACTTGCAAATTCCATAAATTTGTGGCTGTCTTTTTTTGGTTTATTTGGTGCTACTGGTTAGATTTGGGTGGGAATTAAATAACTGGGATTACTTTAAGATAATAATTCAGTATTTCCTGTGAGCTTGCAGGGATGGTATGAAGACGCATTAGAACAGTTTGAAGAAATCAAGGAACATGATCATCAAGCAACTTACCAGCTGGGCGTAATGTATTATGATGGGCTGGGGACAGCCATAAACGCTGTAAGCTATTGATTTGTTCACAGTGTTTAAGATTTCATTGTTAATGGATTATCTGCTACAATTGAAATTATTCACATTTTAATCATACACTTCTATCCTTATAGTTTAGTAACCTCTAACCTTTTAGCATTCAAAGGATAGCACTAGTCATTTTTCGTTTGTGTGAAAAACAAAATTTCTTTTTTGCTCCTTCTTGCTACCATTAGATGCCAATAATTTTCCCTTTTAATATGCTTTCCTGTATTTTTAAAAGTTATTTCAAAGCTATATAAACATGGAGAAAAAAAGCTAGAAAATAAGCAAAAAATAGGATCATTCCAAATTCTGCCATCAAATATAAACATTATTTTAAAGTATGAATTGCCCCATGCAAAAAATTTATATATATGTTTTATATAACCTTATTTAGAAGTGATACATCTGGTATTTGTACAGAAGAACTTCTTTTGTAAAGCATACTGAAATATTTAGGCGTTAACTGTACTGATATTTACATCTGCACATAACTTGAAACAAAGCAAAAAAAATAGATGAAGCAAATATAGCAAAATATTACTGAGAATTGATATGGTAGTTATACAAATTTTTATTGTATATTTTTCTACTTTTCTGTATGTTTAAAAAATTTATATAAAAAGAAAAAAACTCAAAGAAACTCATAATTATTGCAGCCATCAGATAAATGTAATTAATCTAAATTTCCTTGTTAAAAGAGTAAATATGTACTTAAGAAAATGACATATATTTTTTAGTGCATCAACAAAGATGTTCAAAGAAGCATAGAAACACGTTAAAACAATGTAGAAATTATAGTCCCATAGTAATAAAGCTCTATTTAATCTGAAAATCATAATACAGAGCCTATATGTGCCAAATGTTATAACATCAGACCACATAAAGGAAATGTGTTAAAAAATTAAGTTTAAAAAATATTAAACTTAATTTCTAGACATGATAATATTCAGTATATAATAGGTAAGTTTTATAAACTATGCAGCATCCACACCATAAAATTGCTAACATGAAATTTTAAGATTCCTTGTTTGAGATACCAAAATTGAAAATTTACTAGGCATATATGTTTGAGCACAAAGAAAATCATAATAAACAATGCTAACCCCCCAAAAAAAGTAAATAAGTTGTATGATGACAATTTCACTCATTCCTTAAGATTTAAATAATCAGAGCTTCAAAATTGATCTAAAATATTCAGGTTTATGTTCTCAGTCACTTCTGCTTTTCTTCTTCCCCAATTTTTCCTCTATACTCTTCATCTTTGTGGCCGTAGCATTATCTCTGCCCTGGCATAGCTCACTGCCTATTGTCTTTGCTGACCTCATAAAACAGGATTGTGCTTGCAGCATTGCTTCTAACATGGAGGACCACACCAGGTGCCAACTAGTGAACAACTTGGACTTCCTCATCAGTCATTTCAGTTACCACCTATTCAGCACCTCTCACTGGCTGCCCCACCTCACAGGATTCCGCAACTTGCTGAGGATTCTTCCTAGCCCACCCTCTCCCCTTTCTGTGTCTTCTCCCTTAGCCCTCTCCTTTGCTGATCCCAAAATGAATTTATCCTATTTTCTCACACAACGTAGTTTAGTCACCTCTTCGTCTGCCTTCCTTTCATTCAGGTCACTGTTCCACGCACTTCCTCCGAAAGGTTTTCTGTGGCCATATGACCAAAACAGCCCCCTTCATTTTCTTCACAGGCTTGATGATGGTCTCTGTTGTTACTGCTTAACTTCTTTCTTGCAGTGGTCGGCAAACTGCAGCTCACAAGCCACATGCGGCTCTTTGGCCCCTTGTGTATGGCTCTTCCACAAAATACCCCGGCCTGGGCGAGTCTATTTTGAAGAAGTGGCGTTAGAAGAAGTTTAAGTTTAAAAAATTTGGCTCTCCAAAGAAATTTCAATCGTTGTACTGTTGGTATTTGGCTCTGTTGACTAATGAGTTTGCCGACCACTGCCCTATTGGAATGTAAGCTCCTTAAAATTAGGCGGTTTTGTCTGTCTTCCTCACTGCCAAATTCCCCCGGGATTTAGACCAGTGTCAGACCCACAGCAGAGCCTACAGTGTTGGCTGACTAACTTGCGGCCCTGTGTTGACAATGCTGCTATCAGGGTATCCCCTCAGGAGCTTTTCAGAGAACTTTCCTAGAGAAAGATTTCGTCTCTCCAAGAAAAAAATATGATGGCAGCTGTTAGGATAAGAAAATATTTGCCTTTGTTACAAACAAAATCAATACCCATTAAAAGAATATAATAACCAAGTAAGATTTAGCCCAGAAATTTAATAATTTGTTGATAAGGAAATCTATGAATATAATATACCGCCTTAATAGTCTGAATAAAAGAAACCATATGATGGTTTTAGTATATTGAAAGTTTCATAAAACTCAATATTTATTCATAATAAAAACATTTGAAAATATTAAAAACAGTACTAGGAAGTATTTCTTTAAAACTTCTGCTCTTGTCCTAATTCATTCATACAGCCGCCAAAGCCATCTTTTCAAAATTTAAATCTGATCATGTCCTGCCCATCTTTATAAACTTTTACAGACTTTCATGTTGCAGATGATTGAAGATGAAAGAAAAGGGCGTAATTGGGTCTGTTCCCATGGACAGCCAGCTAGTTGGCCATTTACTTGGTGAAGTCTTTAGTTTCCAAACCAGTAACTGCCATTGCAAACCCTCTCCAGGGATCCTGTCTGCCTGACCATTGCCATCAGTGGGCTTCACTAGGCATCCAGAGGCCAGAGCACTGTGACTCCATCCGAACTTGGTACCGGAATGCCACTTGGAACCTTGACTTCACTAGGTCCACCAGGCTTCCCAGCTTTATTACATTGGCCACCACACAAAATGCATGCCTCTCTGGTCACCTGTCTTCTTAACATACTCTTGACTCCCTATTGCTTGTCCTCTCAGCTGCCTCACAGCTGGCAAATAGAGTCCCCCAGGTCCTCAGCCTTTTCTCCGACTACTTTCTTCATTTCCTTGCTCTGTCGAAACGTGGTTGTCCCACAGGCAGCCCTCTGGTAGAGAACCCTCCTTCCACTATCACAGTATACCATAGTGTTCAAAGGTGGAGCTGGCATTATTTCCATTCCCCGACTCACTTTCCACCCCAAGCACAAAGTACCTACTTTTACGTCAGACCAACTCATTGCTTTTCTAAGTCTATCCATTTCTTGGCTGTTGGTCATTCCCTGACATTAATTTGAAGACTGGCTCTGGGATGAGTTTTCCTCCCTGTCTGATCCCATCACTTTATCTGATACCTAAACTAAGAACCGAGCGGCTACCATTAAGTCCTTACTGTCCAGGTGGAGGGAAAATGGTGTTACACTCACAAAAATAAATCCATATAACCTGGGGCTCACATAAAGGAAAACACCTTTATTTTCTCATCTACTGTGGCACGTAGCCAGCAACAGCACTTTGAGAAGGCAACGAGGGATATTGCAATATATAAACACGTATTTGATCGTCAAGAATTATTTTCTTTGGAGTGTTTCAAGGCTTGCGTCGGATGGATTTCTGGAGGGTGAAAGCTGTGTTGTTAGTGGGTAGAATGTCTCCTGCGCACTCTCTATGTGGATGTCTTATGAACATTAGAATATTGGATGTACATTATCACTGGCACGCTTAGGCAAAAGTGCGCTGGAAGAGAGAAGGCAGCATTTGTTTGGGGCTCACGGATACTGTGAGAATTACAAATGTGAAAGAAGTCACAGCTATTTTTGCACTTTGATCAATTCCAAGAACTGTGCTGATTCAGAATAAGGCCTAGAAGCTGGGAGGGAGGAGAGAAAAACGGAAACCATGTGGAAACGTAACGCAAGTCTGGAAGCTGTGAAGTGAGGGAACTGCCTTATATCCCAGAGCTCCTGGGATATAATGACCTTTTACTTCTTTCCTTATTTCTAGCCCTGCACACCCCAGGACAACACGCCGCTCGGGCACAGAGTCAGGAATTGTATCATGTCAGAGGGTGAATGCTCTGCATTACTGGGAGAAAGAATTTGGTTTGGGTAAAACTAAAAACTGGGGTTTTTGTTTGTTCTTTTCCTTTGTGGAAGGAAAAAGGAGTGGAACATATGAAGAAGATAGTTGATTCTCCGTGTCCCAAAGCAAGACACTTACAATTTGCAGCTGCTTACAACCTTGGAAGAGCTTATTACGAAGGAAAAGGCATTAACCGGTCAATTGAGGAAGCCGAGAGGTACTTACCTGAGAATGAGTTTTCATCTCAATCATATGCTGAAAAAAATAACCACTTGCCTTGTCTTTCTCTTCCAGACTTTGGCTTTTTGCTGCGGACAATGGGAATCCAAAGGCCAGTGTGAAGGCTCAAAGTATCCTAGGGTTGTATTATTCAACGAAAGAACCCAAAGAGCTAGAAAAGGTGACACTGATCTGTCTAAATGTTAGTTAGAATTCTATTTAGATTGTCTCGCCATTTCTTTTTTAAAAGGAGGGCGATAAGGAATATGGTTTTGAATCTCTGACATTTCTTTAAAACGTAAAGAATGTAAATTTTAAGATCTCACAGCTCATTTCATCCTTTACTCGTCTATGAATGCTACCTTCCCTGCCTCTACCAAAGGGGACCCCGGAAGTGAGAGAATTGGTATGCTATAAAAAGCTACACATACCAACTGTTACTCCGTGAGAGCTTCCAGGGAGAGTCCTGAAATAAAGCCCGAATCTTTGTAAGTGGGAATTAATTATGACATTTGACTTGAGGAAGGAACAATGACACTAGTAAGTAAAATATACTAAGAACTAATTGAAAATTAAGTCATTTAAGATTTTCACAGAACTATAATTTCTCTCATCACCATGACTGAAATATTTTCCAGGAAGCCTTATAGGGAAAGGAAATGGAGGGCTGAGCCCTACTTGTAAGGAGCGTTAGAGGCAAACTTGTAAGAGGCACCAAAAATCTAAGACCCTCCTTGGACAACTGATTAGCCAATCTGTTTTTGAACTAATTCATATATATATAATTTCTTTATTGATTAAGGTATCACATATTTGTCCTCATCCCTGCATTCCCATCCCAAACCCCTCCCACGCATGCCCCCACCCCCTGTTGTCCGTGACCACTGGTTAGGCTTATATGCATGCATACAAGTCCTTTGGTTGATCTCTCCCCCTTACCCCCACCCTCCCCTACCTTCCCTCTGAGGTTTGACAGTCTGATCGGTGCTTCCCTGTCTCCGGGTCTGTTTTTGTTCATCAGTTTATGTTGTTCATTATTTCCCCTAGATGAGTGCGATCATGTGATACTAGAAATACACTTATAAGAACCGAAAATGAGACAAGCAATAATGGTTATGCTGCGAGGCAAATGAATCAGTCTGTAGTGAGTTTCTTTCTGGGCCAACAGTTCTTTTGAGTCCCAATTTCAATGTCAAACAGTTCCGTATGTGTCCATGTCAGCAATCACATTCACGTAGCTGAGTATTGATCAGATGTTTCTGGCCCCCATGCAGCCTTTACCCTTGGTTGCCTTTGATCTTGAAAGCCCCATCTCGGAGATCCACCTGAGCTCTGACTTCCTGAGCGTCAACAGCTGTCCCTCCCCGCTGTGCCTAGTAGCAGGTTTGTCTCAAAGCCCTGCACACACTGTTCCAGTTTCCCACCTTCTTGATCCTTCCAGTAGAAAATGTGAAAATCCCGAAACCGACAGCCGAACTCACCTGCACTGTGGTCAGATGGGCTCACCTTCCAGTCTGTCTCTCAGGCCCGTGAAATTGATGCCAGCCTGAAATACCTTCAAGGGGGCTGGAACTGTTTCCTAGCGATGAATTAACAGTACTGTCTTACCCTTAGAGACTTTTTCTTCCTGGTGTTCCCTTGTAATTTCACCTTGTGAGTAACAAGACGAAACTGCTTTTGTAAAGGCATTTTATTGGCATTCGGAAGCATGCGGCAATGGGAACCTGGAGTCCCAGGGTGCCCTGGGGCTCATGTACTTCTACGGACATGGCATCCACCAGGACACGGAGGCTGCCCTGCACTGCTTGCGGGAAGCCGCGGACCGTGGAAATGTCTACGCCCAAGGCAATCTCGTGGAGTACTACTACAACATGAAGTTCTTTACCAAGTGCGTCGCCTTTTCCAAAAGGTAAACAAGCTGGGTGAAGGCGTTTGCAGAAACGCTGACTGCATGTTCTGGGCCAGGCGTGTTCAGAGACTTGCTACAGTACTGCAAATGCTGTTGAGGGCTGGAAATGTGGCTAGTGCAACTGAGGACTGAACTTGTAAATTTCATTGGCTTTTAATTAAGTAGCCACATGTAGCTAATAGCTACCATATCAGATAGTACAATTCTGTGCCATTGGTCTTCAGGATTTCAGTGGTACTCGCTCTGTACACCAGCTGAGTGAGCTTCAGCACGTTTCTTAACTTTTAGGGGGCATCAGTTGCTTTATAACATACTTCTGCAGGATTGTAAAAATACTGCATATAAAGTACTTAACATGGCTTGGCACAGTAAAATGTATATTAAATATTAAATTCATCTCTTCCTACATCCTTAGCCACAGGTTCTCTAAATACATAATTGCAAAATGGCTTGATTAGGACTGTATAATAACAATAATGGTTAAAAGACTCCAACACTAACATCTGATAAAATATGTGGAAATTTCCATAAAACATGGAACTTCCTTTTCTGTGAGCCCATGTATTTTCCTACATCTACTTCCCCATCATGTACAAAAGCAACATGCCAGGAAAAACAGCTGTGGCTGTCCCCTCGCGTGGCCACAGGCCCATGTCGATTCATTTCCCTCCAATAATGCCTCCTATGGAGCCCACGGGTCCTTCCCTCCCAGCCCCCGGGGAGGCAGCCACGACAACGGGGGATGAACCTGCTGCTTCTACCTTCTCCTCCCGACATCTTGGTTTCCAGAGAGCAGGTCACATAAAGGTGTGATCGCCAATGTCCCAAATCCCCAGTGCCCTTTGATTGAAACGAAGATTTTACAAAGTTCTTAAAATCTTTGAAACTTCACATTATTGTCCACATTCCTATTCTCCATGCCATTAGGTTAACGTGATTAGATCTCATTTTCACACAATTCTCCATCTGTGTCTGGGTTACACAGAATGAATTTTTTTTTTATAGCAGCGCAAGCAGGTGGTCCCCTTGCTTATATTTCTTAAATATATTTTTATTGATTTCACAGAGGGAGAGAGAGAAACATCAATGATGAGAATCATTGATCAGCTAGCTGCCTGCTGCATGCCCCCTACTGAGGATTGAACCTGCAACTTGAGCCTGTGTCCTTGACCAAAATCGAACCCAGAACCCTTCAGTCCACAGGTCGGCGCTTTATCCACTGAGCCAAACTGGCTAGGGCTACATTTTTTTGTTGTTCATCCTCACCCAAGGATATTTTTCCATTGATTTTTAGGGAGAATGGAAGGGAGGGAGACAGAAACAGCCACGTGAGAGACACATCGATTGGTTGCCTTCCGCACCCCCCTCCCCAGGGCCAGGCACCGAGCCTCCAACCAATGTATGCACCCTTGACTGGAATTGAACCTGGGACCCTTCAGTCCGCAGGCCAACGCTCTATCCACTGAGCCAAACCAGCTGGGACCAGAATTCTTTTATTGCCCATTTTTAACCAAAGATAGATGTGCACATTTTTTTAATGTGTTTTCTGGTCTTATGTGAGTAAAGTCCAAATTTAAGGTCCATGTTTAAATACATGATCCAAAGAAACAGAAAATACTTTTTTCGCCATTGTTGAAATCTACAGTGATGTTAAGTTTAAAATATTAATGTTATAAGGAAACCTTTCTTTTCTGTTCTAGTCATTTTCTAGGTTATTAAGCCTGAGAATAATCACAGGGAAGCTGTAAAGCACCCACTCTTCCTGGTATTAACTATATTATGTTTCCCTTCCACTGCACAACAACTTTGTCAAACGGGTAGAAATGGGGAAATTGTTTTAGACACAAGGACAATTTGTGGATTTGCTGCTTGTGAAAATGTAAACTATGACTGACGTCCTTTTCATTTCACAATTTACGTCCCAACAGGATTGCCGACTATGATGAGGTGCACGACATCGCGACGATAGCCCAGGTCACGGACTGTCTCCCGGAGTTCATCAGCAGAGGCATGGCCATGGCCTCCTTCTACCATGCCCGGTGCCTACAGCTTGGCTTGGGGACCACAAAGGATGAAGCAACCGCTAAACAATATTATTCTAAAGTAAGTGAGCCCAAGCATAAATGACTCCGAGGCTGCTTTTATGGATGAGTGTTCTTTCCTCCTTAGTTATTGTAGAGATAATCTGTGTCTATGGAGAGGCTGTCAGACATGCAGCCAAGCATGTCAAACTCGCAGCCGGCGGGCCCCATGCCTTATTTAAGTAAATGAGGCATGAGGCCCGCGGGCCGCGAGTTTGACATGCTTGTTAGATGATCCTGTCAGATTCTTGTTAGCATGATTCAAAGTCCTGTATTATTCTCTCTCACTCCGATGCTATCCTCAGGCCAGCACTAAGACCTTAAAGCCAGAATATTCATGCCTTCTTTCACCCAGAAAAAAGTGTGAGCCTGTATCCTCATTCTAGTACCTTAGTGAAATGTAGTTTTTAAAAAAGTTTCCACACTGTGGTGAGGAGGAATATTCATGAGTTTGCAGTAACCAGTTAAAATAAGCCTTTTCATGTTTTAATTCCTGTGATTTAGTCAAATTCCGATGGATTTCATGTCTAAAAACCCAACAACTGTTGAGAGAGGGGAGGGTTGGGTGAGGGGTGGTAAGAGAGTAACTATATATTTTTTTTAATAAAGAAAAGCAGCCCTGGCTGGTGAGGCTCATTTGGTTTGAGCATCATCCTGTACACCCAAGGTTTTGCGTTCGATTCCCGGTCAAAACGCATACCTAGGTTGTGGGTTCAAGCCCCAGTTGGAGTGCATACAGGAGGCAACTGGTGGATGTTAACTTGTCTGTGTTTTGAAATCACTGGGATCTTTCAAAAATTCCAAAGCCCAGGCCTCATTTCAGAGCAGCTCAGTCTCAGTCCCCCGGCGTGGGGCACCTCGGGACGCCAGTGTTTTGGGAATCCTGGCAGGCACATATGGGAACCCTGAATTAGGTAGAAATACAATACACAAATACAACCAACCTTTGAGATATTTATCACTACATCATTCTGATAGTATGAATAATAATTGCCTTTGCTTTTCAGAAATCTGAATGTTCGATGTATTATACCAATTTCCAAACCAAGTCAATTTCAGATTATATGCTGTCCTTAGTATCTTTTCTAAATAAACATAAGCTGAGACAACTCTGGGTCCGAACAGCTTGTGATCCTTGAACAATTTTCCACGTGGTGGGAGATAATGTCCCTGTTACTCAATTGTGGCCATTGTATTTTATGGGAGGTACTTTAAAATGGAGCAAGTGCAGGGTAGCAAGCCAGAGAAGGTCGGGAATCCTGTCATCGGAAGCATGACCAGAGAGACTGAGTGTTTCATTCAGAGAAAAGGACATGAGGGGTCCGCAGCGTGTAGAAAAGGAACAGTGCGGGGAGGGAGGGCAGAGTTCTAGCCACTGCAGTGCACTGTGGGAAAAGCTAAGGCCACGGATGGTGCAGGGACAGTGGGCTACAGTCAGGAGACCCAGGCCGGTCTCAGTGCAGCTGTGTCAGGCTGGGTGCCTGCCACCTCCTTCCCCTCAGGTTTCTATGAAACCAGCACTGTTCGTTCTCCTGATACCTTCAACGACTCTGCAGCACAGGGGGGGAAACTTTAGCTTAATATAAAGAAGAATCTTCTCATGCAACTGTTCAGGAAATAACAGTTTTTCCTATAAGGTGGTGGCTTCTTGCCGCCAGAAGCAACCACGCAAGTATCTAGTGACCAGCTGTCATGGGTCCTGAAGGGACAGTGTCAGCATGGCGTGAGGTCAGGATGAGATCACCTCTGACGTTGCATCCCAGTTCGTCACATTCTATGAAATTGTGCACTATTACGTATCAGTATTTACTTTAGTCATAATAAACTATATAATTTAAAATAAGATTGTTACAGACTAGAGGCCTGGTGCATGAAATTTCATGCACTGGAGCGGGCGGTCCCTCAGCCCGGCCTGCCCCCTCTCACAGTCCAGAAGCCCTCAGGGGCAGGAGGTGACCCAGCTATCAGGGGAAGATGATGCCCCATCACACCTCTGCTGCTGCCACTGCTGGCTGGGCAGCCAACAACCAAGGCTTGCCTGTGCCTTGGGCCAGCTCTGGTCAGCTGGGGGGCTGAGGGGACTGGGGGACTCCAGAGGCAGGCGTGCAGAGCAGCCAGGCCCGCCTGGGGGCAGGCCCAGCCTTGCTGCGTGCCTGCCACCCCAGCCGGGCTGAGGGGACTGGGCGCCGCCACCTTGTGGCTGTGGGCGCCACCATCTTTGAGGGCATGGCAGTCAATTAGCATATTGCCTCCTTATTGGCTTTGGGCACCGCCATCTTTGAGGGCAGAGCAGTCAATTAGCATATTCCCTCATTGGTTGTGGGCACAGCCATCTTTGAGGGCAGAGCAGTCAATTAGCATATTCCCTCCTTATTGGCTGTGGGCACCACCATCTTTGCGACAGCGTGAGGGTCAATTAGCATTATCCCCTCTTTATTAGATAGAATGCAGCTATTCATATAATGAGATAACAATTTTGAGGCTAAATGTTCATGTTTTCCACATTAAGAATTCATATCATAGAAATGCTATTATTATCAGTGCATAAATTTCCTTTATTTTTGACTCAGAAAATTTCCTCTTTTTCAGATGATAAGAGCATGGATATTTTTAGTATGATTTTTTTTTTTTACATACGCTACTTTGAACTTCCCTAATTAAGAAATCTGAACAGATGTGTATCTTAATTAAGAAACTCCCTTGAGCCCTAGCTGGTTTGGCTCAGTGAATAGAGCACTGGCCTGTGGACTGAAGGATCCGGGTTCGATTCCAGTCAAGGGCACATGCCTGGGTTGCACTCGATCCCCAGTAGGGAGTGTGCAGGAGCCTCGGCCAATCAGTGATTCTCTCTCATCATTGATGTTTCCATCTCTCTCCCCCTCTCTGAAACGAATAAAAAAAATATCTTTAAAAACCCTCCCCTGAAAATAATTGTATTTTACTATTCTTAAGAACAACCCAAAAGTTGTTAGGAAGGAAGAAGACGCAGTAATTCGGAATGTGTTTAACTCAGTGACTCTGTCTCTTACCGTAAGGCTTGTCGTCTGGACCCCATGCTGACAGATGAGCTTCACGCTTTACTTATTCACCAGAGAATTTAGGCCGCAGTGCGCTTCAGCAGCGACCGTGCGCCCCATGCCTTCGCACGTATGTATTTTACAACAGCGACATCTACTTATTTTCTGCATCTCAAGTTACATTGTCTTGTGTGTGTGTGTTTTTTTTTCTAATTGCATGTTACTTTCATTCTTGAATTTGTATTTCTTAATTTTGCAATCTGAAATGCAGCGACAAGCTCAGATTGCTGGATTAGTCCTCAGGAATCCAGCTCGTAGCCTCTAGACTGGCCTACACCAACCACATCAAATACTGAAAACCATTCCATAAAGCAACTACCTTCAAACAGTGTCCCAAAAGACTCAGTGCAGCCTTAAGTTTTAATGACTTCAGAAGTATAAATGCTACCACTTATAAAATTTTATATGAATTTTGACTAAATTTGTCATTTTAACTTGTAATTTAAATGTTTTAATTTAAAACTCACAAAAATGTGTAAGAAAGTTAAAGGAACTTTTAAGTAATGTGTGTTTATTTTAATTTGTGTAGCACTTGAGCTTCTGAAGTTACTAAAGCTAAGGCTGCACCGAATCTTCTGGGACATTTTATATTCTCAAAAGAGATTCTTATAAATAATTAACTTGTCTGATTTGTGATAAATGTTAAAAACAGTGGGTTTAAGAAATTGCTTAGACTCTTGCCCCTCCTTATCTTAAATATCTTAATTTAATGAGTGAAAAACTGCTCTATTCCTGTAAGACAATTAAAGCAAGAAGTTTTCTTTGTATTTCACTTTCTACATTTTAAGAAACCTAGATGTATTTCAAAGGAATATGAAATGTGCAAAAATCCCAATGAAATCATCAATACAGAACTATAACTAAATATGGTTAAAAATAAAATGAGCAAGAGGCTTTCTTTATATCAGTGACATTAATGAAGGCAAAACCTGACGGAAAATAGAATTCATATGCAGAGAACTGTAGCGGTATACATCTGTGAAACAAAAACCTTGGCAATGATGTCTTAAGATAATATCTTCTTTGTAAACATTCTAAACTAATGTTGCTTTATTTGAAAAATCAGGCATCTTCCTTCCCTCCTCCTCCTGCTTCCCTATCTCATTCCTGCCCCTCTTCAGTTCAGCTCACATCCCACCTCCTTAATGCATCATTTCAAGCTCTAATTAGGCTCTTCTCATTCGCATCAATCATCATATTTGTTATATATTAATTCTTGTCTGAATAAAAGGCAGCAAACTTTATATTTCCGTGCAGAAGTACTTACATGCACAGGGTTTTCTACAAAAAGGGTGCCAGAGTGTTGCAACCTCTTTTTTTGAGATGTAAGTGTCTTAAACATCACAGAGCTCTACGCTTTGTTTTTAAATTTTATTGCTTCAAATGCTTCAAACTATGGGAAATCTTTGGTAAAAATAAAGACAAATTTTCACAAGAACTTTACATAAAGGATAGTACAACAATGTTCTTCAATACACATGAATATAGGAATGTTCAAAATCCTCAGTGAGGAAATTAACTGTACAGTATTCACAGTTCCTCATTTTAAAACAACTTTTCATAAATATTTATAATATTTCCTAGGTTCTTATCACATTAACACTTATATTTCAACTATAAAGTATTTATATTCTTATTAAAATAATCCCAATAATTAACAGAAGTGGTTTTGCTGATGCCTGCTACAGCATCAATCTGCTTAGTTCACATGAAACTGGAGGGAGGGCACTAAAATAAAAATCAGTGTTCTCAGTGAAGCCCTCTGTGGAAAAGAGGAAATGGTTCATGTCTATTATCAGACATTTCTTGGTGGTTTATTCGTGCAGACTCAAACCTGGCCAGCTCTCAGTGGGTCCCCGTGAGCCCTCAGTTCAGGACACAGTTCAGTCAGCAGCAATTCCATCAGCACCTGACCAAGAAAGGAGAAAAGAGGAGGAAACGGTGTTTTCTCTCTACGGGTTTACTCAAATATCTATCTACAGTCCGGAAAAAAGTCTAGTTTTAGGCCTGGATTATTCTCAGTGAACAAGTTTCTCTCAAGGAGAGGGAACCCACAGTTATTTCGTGGTCTATTAACACCACACGATCAGCAGTGTTTACTATCCCCCTGTGATCAGACGGAGGCCTGAGACACCGTCTGCTTGTTGACATAACAAAACCAAGCAGCACGGTGCAGATACCACAGGTCACGAAGCAGACAGCGTGAGAATGAGAACAGTTCACCCACCACGGGCATGTTTTCCTCTCTTCTTGCCACCACGTTTAACAGGCAGACACACAAAGGGAAGCAGAGAACATGGGATCAGAGCTACAAGGAATATGAATGATGAAGAATACAGAGATTTTATGTGTGAACAGAGTGTAAAATTAAAGAAACAGCCCTCCGGTGGGCTTTACATTACTCACATATAGCAGATGCTTATTGGCTCTTGTTTCTTGCAGCGCATTGAATATTTTTATTATGCCATGACGGGCATTTTGCTGTCCAACAAGGTTCTGAAGCATATCTGAAAAATTAAGTGTAGATGCTACGCTGTTATTGATCAAGTGCACAACGCGTAGCTGTTCAGCGAAGGAGACGTTACGTGATAGGGATACAACAAATGAAGGCACTGCCTTGGCCCGTGTGGCTCGGTTGGTTGGAATGTCATCCTATACAGCAAGTACGTCAAACTCGCAGCCCGCGGGCCGCGGGCCTCATTTATTTGGCCCATGTTAGCCTTAGAGTTTGACATGCTTGTTGTACACCAAAAGGTTGCCGGTACCATTCCCAGTCAGAGCATGTACCTAGGTTTCAGGTACAGTCCCTGGTCGGGGCTTGTATGAGAGGCAACCGATTGATGTCTCCCTCTACACACCCCCTTTTCCTCTCCTGTCCCCCTCTCCCTCTTTTCTCTCTCTAAAATCAGTAAATATATCCCTTACTATAAATAAATAAGGGGAGGGAGGAGGGGAGGGAAGGGGAAGGGAGGGGAGGGGACGGAAGGGGAGGAAGGGGAAAGGAAGAAGCCTATGGCCTGAGGAACATGAATGATCAGTTCTTTTCAAATGTTTAAAGAGAAAAGAGTATTTAGAATTTTTCAACATAAGGCATTTATACACACTATAATTTTAATACAGTGCTACCCAATTAAAAACTAAGTGTTCAAAACACTATACTTTTGCCCTGGCCAGTGTGGCTCAGTGGTAGAGCATTCGCCCATGTACAGAAGAGTGGTGTTTGATTCCAGGTCAAGGACATGTACCTGGGTTGCAGGTTTGTTCCCTGGCCTTGGTTGGGGTACATGAGGGAGGCAACCAATCAGTGCGTCTCTCTCACATTGATGTTTCTCTCTCTCTCTTCCTCTGCTTTCCTCTCTCTAAAAATCAATAAACATGTCCTTGGGTGAGGATTACAAGTAAGTAAATAAATAAATATGCGTGCCATGGCCTAAGGAACATGAATGATCAGTTTTTTCAAATGTTTAAAGAGAAAATAAGATTCAGAATTTTTCAAAATAAGACATTTATACAAACTATAATTTTAATACATTGCTACTAAATTAAAAATTAAGCATTCAAAACAGTGTACTTTAGTAGAATTTTTAAAAAAATATATTTTATTGATTTTTTTTACAGAGAGGAAGGGAGAGGAATAGAGAGTTAGAAGTATCGATGAGAGAGAAACATCGATGAGAGAGAAACATCAATCAGCTGCCTCCTGCACACCTCCTACTGGGGATGTGCCCGCAACCAAGGTACATGCCCTTGACCGGAATCGAACCTGGGATCCTTTAGTCCACAGGCCGACGCTGTATCCACTGAGCTAAACCGGTTAGGGCTTTAATAGAATTTTTAAAGCAACATATTTATTATCTGTTCTAAAACATTCTTCTAGTTAAAAGAATTATATAACCGGTACTGTTCTTATTAAGATTCTCAGTACAATGTCTTAGCAAGGGGCAAGACATGATTTAAAAAGTGTGATCATTTTTCGTTGCAAATAGTGTTTCCCGACAGATCTGAGTGAACCCTAATTAGGCAAATGCTCTCTCTCTCTATGCCCGCAGGTGAGAAGCCGGCCTCACCTGGAATGTTTTCTAGCAGCTTCTGTTGGGCTCTCTGCTTCGTTTCCTGGCTTTGCTCTTTGCTTCTGATTTTGGTTGGTGGTGCCAGTTTCCCATTTGGCCAAAAAGCATCCCGGAAAACGGTGATGTAGTAAACCAGCATCTGCTCGCTGAAAATCCAGTTCACTGTGTCCCGAATTTGTCTTTTAAGAGAAATATATTTCTTGGATGAGGTTTTTAAAATTTTTCATACTCTGTTCTCAAAAGGCATTTATCAATGATCAGTGAGTAGGTTAAGACACAGCCTGGTCTAAATGTTTGATGAATAAACTAGGAATTGGCTTTTTAAACTCTGGCTCTGAGAGTTAGTTTTTATTTTGGTAATCCTGAATGCCCATTTATTCCTGGAGCTTGCATTTTCTTTGGTGCTGACTTCTGTGGTATCTTTCACTGAGAGGAGACTGATTTGTCTAAAGCTTGCAAGTATTCTAACTGTGCTCAGAACTTAATATACTAATTTCTCCATGAAGTGCTGTCAACTGGAAACAAGCCACGGGAAGGCGTTAAGTGTCTGAAACATCCCTGAGTCCTGAGGTGCTGGGGGAGAACCTCATTTCCCGTGTCTTGGCGTTGCTGTGGCAGATCACGCCGGGCAGAGTCCTGACCCAGGGACTCATGGCATGTGCTCACGAGGCAGGAGAAACACGGGCCCCTCTCTCACCACGGGTGGAGGACCCGGGAGATACACTCTCTCCAGCCATTTCCACTTTCCCTGGGAATTAAATCGGGCACGGTGATAAATTGATGGCTTTTGTCTGCAACCAGGTCTCCTACACAACCCTGGTTTCATCAGTTACGAGTCCAAGTCTAACCAATTACATGGCTGCTATCAGGAGACAAGCAACCGCAGTTCAGAGCCCGAGAGTGGTGGTTCACTGGGAGCAGGAAGTCTCTTGGTTGAAAAGGGGGAAAGAATCATTTTAGAATTTAGTGCCAGAAAGACCTGAAATTTCAAACTCAATTCCTGAGTAATAAATTTAAAAATTGGACTCACCAACCAGATTTTTAAAGGGACAATGTACAGTGACTGCACAGTGACCGGTCATACTGAAGTATCCCCTCCACTGGGAGTCACACTGTTGTTTGTAACCGCACCTCTCCGAAGACACTTCCCTACACTGCTTAGAACGTAAACGCAGCGCATATCTAGACCAAATAAAGCAACTGCATTAACTGAACAGGCTTGCGATTTAAGAGAGCCTGCCGCCTGCCAGCCTCAGGGGAATCTACGTGACAAGGCAGACGTCTTGTTTCCTGTCACCTTCCTCCGGGTTACTTACTCACAGCTGCTACATGAAGACATGAGTAAGAACATTTCAATTTGCAACTTAAAGCTGGGTAAGTGACTCTCACCAAAGGCATCGCCTAAGTCTTTTCTGTCAGTTAGGTCTGACTTTCTATCAGCCCAAACCACAGGAAGCTTTTGAAGCAATCCTGGCCTGTGGAATGCGAGATGCACATGGCAAGTGCTGCTGCTGGTTTCTGTGCTTTGTCATCAGCTAAAGGCAAAAAAGCAAAGGCAGCGGGCAGGGCTCATATTCCCCCCTGGCAGAGAGCCATTGAGAGGAAGAGCCTGACACCTGCAGGTGCCTCTCCTCCAGCCCTGACATTTCAGAGCCAGTGTCTCCAGAGGAGCCAGGAAAGGATGAATGACTTGCTGAAACGGAAAAGAAAAATATACTGGCAGGTCTGAGTCCTGAGGACAATAGGGCCATTTTGGAAATTTCTTTATCCAACGCCTATCAATACTAGAACTAAATTCTGACTCAGACCAAAACTTAA
This sequence comes from Corynorhinus townsendii, assembly GCA_026230045.1. NCBI lineage: Eukaryota > Metazoa > Chordata > Mammalia > Chiroptera > Vespertilionidae > Corynorhinus > Corynorhinus townsendii. The sequence continues at coordinate 8,930,399 of JAPDVU010000003.1, read as the reverse complement.
ACAGGCCATTTTTTCTGATTAAAACCAAAGCCTTTGATATGAACTAAAGAAATCACCAACACCAGTTTTTAAAAAATCTTAGAAATAAATAGAGTAAACTTTTGTTTATGAACAAGGAAAATATATTTTTGCAAATGAATAACAAAGCACGTTTTTTAAGTTTCCCATAAAAACGTGTAAGATTTATATGATAAAACTATCACATTAACCTTGTACATGTTTGACGACAAAACTAGTCTTTCAATTTGAAAAGTCTGATTTTCATCTTAAAATAGTTGCTATACAAAAATGTGATTTCTCCCCTTATTTTTAGCAGTCGACTCACATTTTTATTGTGCAAAAAGCCATAATGTTTATCTCCTGAAGAATACTAGATATGGAGTTACACTTTTATGTATACCAGTATAGATAATGGAATATTAAAATATTCACATGGCTTATAATAGTGTTATATGATGCACACACACACACCCCTGGTGGATGCTCAGCTATTAACAAGAGGAATTACCCTTTTAATGTTACCTGACTCTAAAAAAATGAATGGTTTGCATTTCCAAGTACGTAGCGGCCATGTGTGAGGCTCAGCCTGCTTTCATTTTGGTTTAGAGTCTAAGCCTTAACCTGCCTCCCATCAGGCGACACAAAAACACTGTGCCCAAGACACTCAAACTGGCCATTACGGTCGGAAGAGAACTTTACAGACTCTCCTGACCTCGTGGGCCGGGCTGCGGAGCTAGCCCAAGCACTCGTCATGGAGCTCACCGTGCACTCTGTGGGAGAGCATCTTCAGCAATCTGCCTTCCTAGCCAATCTCAGAGTCGTATCAGAAACAAGAAGGAAAAATGAGATACCTTCAGTGAGAAAGATGACTGGCTGCTATACCACAGCTAATTTGACTATTAAGGCAAAGAGTAGGCATGAATTCAAATATTAATTTCGTGCAACTCACTTGTTGATGGTTCTTCCAAAAGTGACCTGAACGAGAGCAATTAATGTTCTTCTCACCCATTTAAACACTAAAATGTAAGTCAGAAAAGTATTATCACAGGAGAGCACAATGACAACATTTTCATAGCTGCACAAAGCACACACTTATCACTGAACTTAGTGGCGGGCTTGACACCAAGCCAGGGCCATGGTATCTGCAGGATGCGGGTCTAGGTTAGCCAACTTCTGCCCAGGAAAATTCTTACTAAGCCTGCATTTTCTGCTTAGCAACCAATAAGATGAAACCTAGGAGTTTTTACAGCTTTTCAATGCCCAAACAACAGCTGCGCTACCAAGTGGAAATGACACTTCACTTCGTATGTCCCTGGGCTCCTGACAACGGTCTGTTTTCCACCAGCGGACGGATTTCTGTCTGGCTTGTTGCCCAATTTTCTAACACTTCTCTGAATGAGAAACGTGTAGTCAAATGTCCACAAATATTGTGAAATATTAATGAGCAGATGGGTCTAACTGCTCCCATTTGAGTAGTAGTTTGTAGAGCATCATGCCCTTTTGTATATTTTATGCTTTTGGGGGAATTCCTGAATTCGGTTCTCTGCTGCTGCCTGGAGCAGCTCGCCAAAAGCCACTTCCTCTGAGCCTCAGTTTCCCATCTGGGAAAGGACAGTATTAACATGTGCTTTTTTCTGTGCTAAGGGTCTTAACGGTATTTTGTGTGAAAGAGTGTTGTGAAGGGTTCTACAAATCTAAACATTTATTTCTATAGGTACAGAATATAAATATAAACAAAGAAGGCAAGGTAATGCTCTGAGGACATTCTAGGTCTGCAAGTTGGAAACTAAGCCAATTTGCCATTTATATAGTCACCTCCATTCACTGAAACATGGTAGCTACAGACACACGAGCAAATGAGACACTCAGACTTCACTATAATGGAGCCGAGAGTTCAGGGCTCCTGTGCCAGTTATTTCTAACTGAAGGAGTGAATGCACAAACCCTCTGTGCAGGGAAGCCACAGACACACAAGTGAGCAATTCACATAGATCTAGTACTAGACTTTAGAATAGTCTAAGGTCATTTCTAACATTTTAAATGGATCTAAATGACCAGTTAAAGTAGTGTTGTTAATCCTTCAAGTAAGATTCAAGTCCTGGAGTCGAGACCATGCCTTTAACAGCACCTTAAATTTCCAATGGCACATGGCACGCGGCCAGCTGGTAGACCTCGTGGTCTGCGGCTGGCCTTTAGGCTGGGGAGCCTGGCTGTCAGGGACGGTAACTCACCAGGCCTTTCTAGGGCAGGAGAGATGCGGCTCCCACCAGGGGTCTGAGGACATGTGCATCTCGAGAAAAAAGGCCTGTCAGCTGACTGACTGCTTATACATGTTCAAAAAGCTGAATTATTAACTGGTTCCTTTTTGCACACTCAACCAGAGCAGGAACCAAAAGTGGCCTTGCTCCAAATTCCCTCCTATCACTGACACCTGCTTACTCTACTACCTTTTTCTATCCTCCCCACCCCTACGTATGTAACAAAACAGCCCAATGACTCCTTCCAAGAGCTCCTTTGCTCGAAGCCACAGAGGCAGCTGTAGCAACACTAGGATTTTGCTGACGGCAAAAATATCGCATCTCATTATAAATGATGTTCTATTTTCCCCCCTCGGAAATGTTGCCAGCAAAACCAAATATGCATCTGAGCAGGCACAGGATGGAGGACCTGCTCCTGCCCTGACTGGCCCTGGCAGACAGCTGGATCTCTGCCTGCAAAGGCGAAAACGCCAGGAACAGGCTTCACCACCTCATGAGCCGGTTTCATGAGGAAGCGGGGAGACTGTGGGTGGAGGGCTCGTATTTCTGACCACCCTAAACCCAGGGAAACGGCAGTAAACATCTGACAGTGTCTGAAGTATGCAACAGCTGTAGCTTTTTCATCTGAAAGGATCTTTAATATTTGGGTGATATTCCATCACCCAAATTTACCCTCCGCTTCTGACATTTAGCTTAGTTCCAACTTTTCAATATTGAAATTTTGCTGAAAATGAACATCCTTATAGATAAACCTCTGCCTAAAGTTTTGAATTTAATTGTGTCTGTTGCTTAACGTGAGTTACATTTTTGGAACCCTTATCTTGTAAATGCACTGAAGGAAGAATCTACATCTGATAAGAGTTTTGTGTCCCCTACAGAGCTGTATCTAAAATATGCTCTCAAGTATTTGCTGATTGTTTAAGTTTGGGCTTAAGGCGAAGAAAAAGTTCAATGACCAAAATAATTAATTCCGGCACTTAAAATGTCCTCGCCTATTCATCCATCATCGCATCCATCCAGGCATTTTACTGACCACCTACTATGGTGCAGACATTGTAGTAGTCACTGAGGAATAAATGTCACACAGGCACGCCTAAGTTTATAAGACCACTTGGGGTTTTTTCATCTGCTAATAACTCTTTAGGTGACATCAGGGGATATATAATTCAGAAGGGACACATAGCCCTACTTCCTATATAAGACCCACTCCCAGCCCACCTCCTGTGCCCCAAGGGAGAAGATGCTAATCTGGGTGGAGAGAGCCCAGGACAGCCGGGGGGGACCACGTGACTGCCTGCTGGCATTACTATGCCTTGCAAACAAGCCTTCCTCTCTCGCATGCTTCCTCTTCTGGTGGGCCTTTAGGCACCATCACATCGCCAGCTGGTACTGAGGCCCCTGGTATGACTGAGTGCACTCGTCTCATGATAAGAGTGTTGGGGGCAGTGGAAGATGTGTGTGTGGGGGAGGGGGGGAGTGGGCGGCAGAAAGTCCTGTTTAGGACTCAAGACTAAACCAAGTGGTATAGTTTGACTTTTCACCCAACTACTGCTTTAGGAGAGAGGCCCTTGGGTGGGTCTTAACAAAATAGTATTTTGATCCTATTTTGCTCTTGTTTCTTCTAAGTACATGTCCCCTGAGAACTACCAAGGTAGGCGTTCTCAGTCTGAGCATGTCTGTCATTTGGGAGGGGCTCACCTGGGCATCGTAGGAAGTTTAGCAGCACCCCGGCTTCCACCCACTGGCTGCCTGTAGCACCACCCCCAAGTTTTGACAACCAAAAAGGTTTACAGACATTGCCAAGTGTCCCCTGGGGACAAAATTCCCCCAGCCCTCCATGATAGCCACTCCTCCATGGAAAGAAAGGTGGTTAAGGGTGAAGCAGGATGGAGGCTGTCCTGTGTGCCTGGTCATAACACTATCTCAGCAACAACCAACCTCATCTTTAACAACAAGGCTATTCCTTTGCTACAAAAAAGTATTTCTGCTTACCTTTTGGTGATAAAGCAGTGAGACTGTGCTAAGTGACATGAAAAGAAATTCAAGGCATTCTCTTTCTGTACTCAGAAGGAAATGGTGCAGGGTCAGTCAGGGCCCTGAGTACCAAGAGTACACTAGCCATCTGTCTTAAGGTTGCATCCTCAGGTCCAGCCATAGTATCTGGTTGGCCCTTGGGAGTATTTGCTGGCTGAATGAATGAATGAATGAATGAACATAAAAACAAGTTTGATTCAGGAATAAAGGGATATTAAATGTGTATATGTATAACCCCTTCACTAGAAAATAACACTAAATAATAACAAACAGGCTTACTTCCTCGAAGTTCAAAAATCTCCCCAATCAACATGAAGCACGGTTCGGCCAAGGAGTCTTTCCTTCCATCCACATCATCACCATAATCTGACAGGTCACTGTCCTCCTCTGTCTCCTCCTGGGGGTGCAGAAAGGTCATAGGAAGCAGGTCACTTATCCAGGAAAGTGGTAGAGTTGTTGTCCTTTTCAAGTGTAATTCCAAACTATGTGTTAACATCTCAACCTCACACAATCCTTCAACTACCCTGCATGCAAACATCTTTGCATTTTCAATAACAAGGGGGAAATGTATCTAACCCCAAGGGAGAGCCTGATCTTAACCTTTAAAGGTTTAAAATGACTGTGAAAAACCTCTGCCCCAGACTGATAAGGAGTGAATCAGTAGACAGCGAAATAGTTTTCTAAGCATTTTGAGTTTAAAAGGCTTTTTAACTTAAATGGTTTTAAATTTGCTATTCTTAAAACTGTTTATTTTAAAGAAATCTAGTTATTTTTATTTTTTTTTAATTTAATAAATCTTTATTGTTCAGATTATTACAATTGTTCCTCTTTTTTCTCCCCATAGCTCCCCTCCACCGGGTTCCCACCCCACCCTTTGTCCTTACCTCCCTCCCATCCCCCCACCCCGTCCTCATCCATAGGAGTACAATTTTTGTCCAGTCTCTTCCCGCACCCCCACACCCCTTTCCCCCGAGAATTGTCAGTCCACTCCCTTTCTATGCCCCTGATTCTATTATATTCACCAGTTTATTCTGTTCATCAGACTTTTTATTCACTTCATTTTTAGATTCACTTGTTGATAGATATGTATTTGTTGTTCATAATTTTTATCTTTACCTTTTTCTTCTTCCTCTTCTTAAAGAGTACCTTTCAGCATTTCATATAATACTAGTTTGGTGGTGATGAACTCCTTTAGCTTTTTCTTATCTGTGAAGCTCTTTATCTGAACTTCAATTCTGAATGATAACTTTGCTGGGTAGAGTAATCTTGGTTGTAGGTTCTTGCTATTCATCACTTTGAAAATTTCCTGCCACTCCCATCTGGCCTGCATAGTTTCTGTTGAAAAATCAGCTAACAATCGTATGGGTGCTCCCTTGTAGGTAATTAACTGTTTTTCTCTTGCTTTTAATATTCTCTCTTTGTCTTTTGGCATTTTAATTATGATGTGTCTTGGTGTGGTCCTCTTTGGATTCCTTTTGTTTGGGGTTCTGTGCACTTCCTGGACTTGTAAGTCTATTTCTTTCACCAGGTGGGGGAAGTTTTTAGTCATTATTTCTTCAAATAGGTTTTCGTTATCTTACTTTCTCTCTTCTTCTGGGACCCCCATAATTCGAATGTTGGTATGCTTGAAGTTGTCCCAGAGGTTCCTTACACTATCTTCAAATTTTTGGATTCTTTTTTCTTTTTGCTTTTCCAGTTGAGTGTTTTTTGCTTCTTTGTATTTCAAATTTTTGACTTGATTCTTGTGTTCCTCTAGTCTGCTGTTAGGTCTCTGTATAATATTTTTTATTTCAGTCAGTGTATGTTTAATTTCTAGCTGGTCTTTTTTCATATCCTCGAGGGTCTCACTAAATTTATCAGCCTTTTCTAGGAAATTCTTAAAAAAAACCTTATAACCGTGGTTTTGAACTCTATATCCAGTAGTTTGCTTTCCTCCATTTCTTTCGTTTGTGATGTTTCTTTGTCTCCGCCTTTTCACTGCTTCCCTGAGTTGGTAGAGTAGCTTTGTGTGCTAGGTGTCCTATAGGGCCCAGTGGCTCAGCCTCCCCAGTTACGTGAGGTGGACACTCTTGGTGCACCCCTTTGTGGACTGTGTGTACAGCCTTATTGTAGTTAAGTCTTGATTGTTGTTGGTATCACTGGGAGGAAATGACCTCCAGGCCAATTGGCTGTGAGGATCAGCTGTGTCTACGCAGGGAGAACTTCTGTGCTGGAGACAGCCTTATGAGGCAAGACTTGCAAAACTGCAAAAGCCTCTGTGCTCAGCTTGGAGGGGCGGAGTCTCAGGGCTGAGCAGACAGCCTTGGCTTCCCATCAGCCCTGCCCTATAAGGCCCCTGGGTCTCAGTGTCCCTCGGTAACTGCTGCAAGCATCTCTGAGAGAAAGCTGCCCTCGAGTTTCGCCCGCTGCCAGACAGTCCAGTTTCTCCCCCAATGAATCTGGATTCCCAGATTCTTGCCCGGAACTGGAGTTCAGCACAGTCGGGAGCTTCCGTCTTTCCCCCGCTAGAGAAAACCAGCGGCACACTCAGCAGTCAGTCCTCTCCACGCGCACTTGCACACGCGCCTCCAGACCTCTGCCTTCCATGGCTCCCGAGTTTCCATGTGTTCCTCTCTTTTCCTGACAGTCCAGAATCCTGCCCCCCATATGAGTCTGGGTCCCCAGGGTCTCGCCTGAAACTGGGGTTCAGTGCAGTCGGAACTGGAGTTCAGTGCAGTTGGGAGCTTCCGCCTTCCTCCCGCTAAAGAAAGCCAGCGGCACACTCAGCAGTCAGTCCTCTCTGCGCGCACTTGCACGCGCCCCTCCCGACCTCTGCCTTTCACGGCTCCCAAGTTTCCGTGCTCTCCTCTTTACCCCAACAGCCCAGACTCCCCCATATGAGTCTGGGACCCCAGGGTCTCGCCCGGAACTGGGGTTTAGTGCAATCGGGAGCTTCCGTCTCTCTCCCGCTAGAGAAAGTTAGCCAGGCACTCAGCCACCCGTCCTCTCCGCACGCATCTTCGTACCTCAGCCTTTTGCAACATCTCTGAGTCTCTATGTGCCCCTCTTTCCTTCTAGTTGTAGAATTTCCACTCAGCCAGCTTTCCTGTGGTTCTGGATGCTGTCCGTTCTGTTTTTTTTAGCTGTAGTTTTGAAATTGTTGTGCGAGGCAGCAGTTTAGGTGTTCACCTGTGCCGCCATCTTGGTTTCTCCCCCTGATATCTAGTTATTTTTAAAGCTCCGATTCAAGCTTTTATTCTGTCCCTGCAGCTAGTCTCATTTCCTCATCTGCATGTCAGCAAGTTGCAGGCACCAGGCTAGTGCCAATGAGCGCTATGTGGATCCAGACTTTGGTGGTCTGCAGCTCTGGGGAGACTGACAAATAGTCACGTAGCTGTTTCTACACGTAGGTGAGGTGCTGTGAAGTGGTTGGGAATAAACTGGAGGTAAGCCAGCCAGGTAGAGCCAGACATGACACACAGGGCCATGAAGGAAGAGGTGAGGGACCCTGAGACGGAGGCAGGTTTACTTGGAGACCAGCACGCTGGTGTGGACATACTCTGTGCTGCACAGATTTCTCCTCCCAGCTCAGAATGAGGTAGCACGATGCTCCTTTTCATCACCAGTTCCTTCTGTTCGGCTCATTAAGGGGCATTTAGCAATAAACTAAGGCGAGGCCATTTTAGAGATGGTCTCGTGCAGTTTGCTGGAGAGCCAAACCAGGGCTTCCGCGGCCTAAATATGAGGGAAGCTGAGGTCCAGAACATAAGATGGCAAATGTCTGCAGTCTCCCTCTACTCACCCATACATACCACTGCTTCAGAATAGTCCGGGGCTTTCCATTCCCTGAAAATCAAGTCTAAACTCCTCTGCCTGGACTCCCTCGGTAGGGCTGGAGGTCCAGACACTCGAACTACAAATGAACGTTCTCTGCCCGCGGTCCAGGAGTATGTGACATCCAACCAGTGGGAGGTGGTAGAGCCCAAGTTTACTCAACCTTCAGTTGTGCATAAGGAACTGGGCTGGCCAAATTCCTTATTCCCAAGATGCCTTTCCCCTGGCATTTACCAATGGGATACCAATGGGATGATCTCCCACCTCCCCTCCAGCTTGTCATTCCACATACCTACATGTTATTAATCCTTTCATTCCTATGTCTCTATGCTTCCAAGCGGCTTGTCGGGGAGCACAAGCAGGTGTCCAAAGTGTGACAGTGATAATAACTGACAGTGGATGCCTCTGCCTTTCCCCATTAGTAGCATGCTTTCGACCAACATCTGCTACTTCGAACTGCCTTCAGTAAGACATCTGCTTAAACACGCTAACAAATGGCACAACTCACCTCCTGATGGGAGAAGAAGTCGCGGGGAAGTCTTTCCAAAAAGGAGGATAATGAAAAAGTGGACTTTTTCCCCTGCACATCAATAGCCTTGAGGTAGTCAGGAGAAGGGCTCAAGAAGGCATAAAGTGCTTCGCTCTGGTACAGCCTTTCATCTGAAAGCAGATTCTGGGGAGGAAAGGATTGATTACTGCTCTGCGGGAACACGTCTGTGCTGCGGGGGCCACGGCCCAGGCAATGAAGGCAATTCACGTCGTAAGAATTCTGAACCCCAGCCACTTCCCTTTCCCCCTGGAATACAATGTCTTAGATCAGCTCTCAGTGGTCGTAATGGCAGACCACGCTCTCTAGGTGGGCCGGGTGCCCGTCATTCTGCGGGTGGGAGACTGTGCAGACAGCAGAGCTCACCTGGTCGGCACTGCTCATTGCCACCCAAATCCTCACTTGGCACACAGCTAGCAGACCCAAAACCACCGCCTTTGAAATGCCCACTCATTTGTGTTTGAACCGCTTACATATTTGCACAATACAAAGGATTCCATCGACCACCCTTTCATGGCTACATTCAGACTCTGCACACCAGCTGGAAAAGGAGCCTGAGCCGTCACACGGCGGCAGTGCCCACCAGACAGCAGTCTGGTCTCACTCTGCTCCCTCTGCCAAGAAGGGCTTGTTTACCTAAATATATAACCACTAGTGACTTGGTGTGCGGATTCGTGCACATTGAAAGAAAATTAATTGTAAGGTGGCCGGCGGGGCGGGACTGGGCCAGATGGGCACACATGCCCTGGAGCCAACCTCCTAAGGTCCCTCCCCAGCCAGCGCACCTGGGGTGGCACCGTGGCTCAAAGGGCGCCTACAGAATGAGCGGGGTCCCTCCAGCAGGTGGTGTCCCTCGGCCTGGCCTGTGGGGATCTGGCCGAAACCAGCTCTCCAACATCCCCAGAGGGATCCTGGAGTGCAAGAGGGCACTCTGCAAAGTTGCTGTCATACAGGGTATGGAATGCAAATGCAAGTGTATTATATTAATGACAGTGTAACCCAAAGTAACTGACTTGCCTCTCATAGCTAAAACGGTTCAGGTCTTACCTGTAGAAACTTGTTTAACTGCTTCTTGGACTTTTCCATAAACTTTTGATCGATAGACTTGAAAGGCAGCTTGCTGAGAGAAGGCAGCTGGACTTTTTTTAAAGAAGGGAAGCACTGTGGGGAGGGGGGTTAAATGTTAGTATCTTGAACTTACATTTTAATCTTGGAAAGAGACTCAGAATTACAAACAGAACAAACCAAATATCTTCCTCCCATACTCGTTCCTTTGAGATTTGAGACTTGAAAACCTACCTGTTCTAACCAGGCTCACGGAATTTGGAGGAAAGGGATATATGATGAAAAAGCTAAAGCTCACCCCAGACCCCCGAGTCCTGAAGCCACGCGGACAGGGCTGGTTTGCACACACGCACAGGAGCACAGCCCGCGAGGCACGCACACCTGGCTGGGTTTACAACATCGCTGTCTAAAGCGATCAAAGCTGACAAAAGAACACAATGGAAAGAAGGAGTAACTGGGGTTGAAGCTCTGTTACTGTCTTCAGTGGCAAACGGCAGGATACAAAGCTATCCTATCAAATAAAAGAGTAATATGCAAACTGACCATCACTCCAACACACACGATGGCTGCCCCCATGTGGTCAAAGATCCTGCCCCCATGTGGGCACAAGATGGCCACCACAAGATGGCCAGCAGGGGAGGGCAGTTGGGAGGGACCAGGCCTGCAAGGGAGGGCAGTTGTGGGCGATCAGGCCAGCAGGGGAAGGCAGTTGGGAGGGACCAGGCCTGCAAGGGAGGGCAGTTGTGGGCGATCAGGCCAGCAGGGGAAGGCAGTTGGGAGGGACCAGGCCTGCAAGGGAGGGCAGTTGTAGGTGATCAGGCCAGCAGCGGGGGAGGACAGTTAGGGGTAACCAGGCTGGCAGAGGAGGGAAGTTGGGGGCGACTGGGCCTGTAGGCAAGGGCAGTTGGGGGGGACCCAGGCCTGTAGGGGAGATCAGTTGGGGGTGACCAGGCCTTCAGGGGAAGGCAGTTAGGGGTGACCAGGCCTGCAGGGGAGGGCACTTAGGGGCAAACAGGCTGGCAGGGAAGCAGTTAGGCATCAATCAGGCTGGCAGGGGAGTGGTTAGGGGGTGATCAGGCTGGAAGGCAGAAGCAGTTAGGGGGAATCAGGAAGGCAGGCAGACGAGCAGTTGGGAGCCAGCAGTCCTGGATTGTGAGAGGGATGTCCAACTGCCCATTTAGGCCCGATCCTACGGGCAGTCAGACATCCCTCAAGGGGTCCCAGATTGGAGAGGGTGCAGGCTGGGCTGAGGGACACACACACACACACACACACACACACACACCCGTGCATGAATTTCGTGCACCAGGCCTCTAGTTAATAATGATAATGTATGTAAAAAATAAGGGCCACAGACTTCCCTTTGTGGACTAAGTCCTGGGCTGTGCCAGACACCGTGCTAGAAGCCTGGCATGTGTAACAGCTCAGAGTCGGGAATTTCGATCGTTCCGTTTAACACATGAGAAAACCGAGGATCAGGATTTAAACCCAGATCCATCAGACTATAAACTCTGTGCTCTTTATGCCAATCTCCACAGGACTCTGCCAGTCTGCCTCAGGTAAGAGGCAGTGGGTTCGACATGCCCCAGACGGCCCCCATTTCCAAACACTGGCCTTCATTGAGGCACGGGGGCCATGGGCACAGGCGTCAGGAAATCAAGTGGGATTGAGAATTAAGTGAGCACAGAACTTGCCTGCCACAGCTCTTCTCCTATCTCATCAGGGTCACAGCAGCCCCCACGGCCTGGCCGTAGCAAGAAAGGCCATGTCACAAGTTACCTGTGCCAGGTGCTTCCGGTGGCTTTTCCCACACAGCCCACTGAAGCACTGAGTACAACGGCAGCTGCCCAGGAAGGAAGTACCATCCAGTGCCCAAATTCAGGGAAAGGTTTTAGAGAAATGAAACAGGCAGTGACAGTTGGAAGGGAATGTTAAAATCATCAGCGACCTAAAGGTGCTTCCTGTCACAGTTGTCAAAAAGTGAAAATTCACTCGCCGGGAAACACCCAGGGTAGGAGAGACCCAGAAAGCAGGCCACAAGGAGGAAAGGTGACGACAAGACGAAAACCAGACGTGGAATTCAGTTTCCTCTCGTGCTTCAGTGTAATTGTTTCTAATTTCCAAAGAACATTTATTTTCACGTACATTTTATTTCAAAATCTCCCGTAAATTCCTTTCTCTCCTTCCTTCTGCTTTTATCAGCAACTAGACTGATACTAAACTTGGGCTTCACAATGGTTTGTCACAGGGCAAAGGATGCATCTTTCTGCAGTGTCAATGGCAGTCAACATTTTGGGGGAAACTTGTTCTTATGTTGAGGTGAGTATTTTGCTTTCCATGCTGCTAAAGTGGCCATAATCCATTTGGGAAACTCTGTCGTTTGACACTCAGTTTTGACCACTATCCTTTAAAAGCAGATGAAGAAGTGATAGCATCCAAAAGTTAGTGATTAAAATGATTTTTTAAAAATCATCCTAGGAGAAAAGGTTAAAGAACAGACATTTCACTTACAAAAGAGGGTCTGAGAGGTGGCCACAGGTTTTAACCAAGATGAGTTCATCCGGAGCAAGAGATTAAAAGGGGTGTGAAAGCAGAAGCGAGTGGAGAACTTTTTAACTGCTGGGTGGAAGGCAATCACCTCCAGCAGGAGGAGGCTTAAAGGAGACATTTCCGAGGCCAGTGGGGGAGTAAAGAATGGAAAGGAAGACGACCTGCATTCTAGCCCTGCTTTAAACCCAGATCCATCAGGGTCATGGATGTATCCACCATGCGTACATCCCATACCAAGTCAGTTAAAGTCTCTGGGATCAGTTTCCCCATCTATCAAATAAAAGAACTGACCTAGATGAGTGGTTTTCAAACATTTTTAAGCAAAACCCACAGTAGGAAATACATGCTAAGTTGCAACACACATGTAGATGTACATGTCTATATGAATAATGGACACACACGTATACAACGAAACAGAAGTCCTATGAGACAATGCTCATTACTACCACAACAATAACAACAAAATAACATTTATTCTGTGCCACACACTCTCCTAAATGCTGTGCATTCATGTACCCCCTTCATTCTCACAGCAGCTCTGCGAGAGGAGGAGGCGAGGAGCTATGCTGTTTGTATTTCCTGGTGAGAAGAAGAGGTACAGAGACAGGCCCAGGTCAGAGTAGTAAGGACTCACGCTGGGATCCCAGCTCCCGTCTGTGCTCAGTCCTGACACTTAACTGACTCCCCAATGTTTTGTGATGAAATCCAATTGGTCCTCGTCTTGTTCAACTGCTGCACCCATAGCAGGTTCACTGCCCACCAATGGTCACAACTGGCACCTGCGAAACCACTCTGGGACCCTGGCCGTCTTCCAGCTCTGGGACTCTCAGGGGCTCCATTCACAATGGAGATCAGACCATTATCTGTCCTGAAGGATCAGATGAATCTAGCCCTCACCGGTGTGGCTCAGTGGATAGAGCGTCGGCCTGCGGACTGAAGGGTCCCAGGTTCAATTCCGGTCAAGGGCATGTACCTTGGTTGCAGGCACATCCCCAATAGGGGGTGTGCAGGAGGCAGCTGATCAATGTTTCTCTCTCATCGATGTTTCTAACTCTATATCCCTCTCCCTTCCTCTCTGTAAAAAATCAATAAAAATATATTTTTTAAAAAACAGATGAATCTAGATGGTTTGATCCATGAGTAAACTTCTAAATGCCAGGCTAAAAATACCATTTTGCCAGTATCAACAGCAAAAGAGAAAGATTAACCATTTCCTTATGGGGAAATGAGCTCTCACACCTCCTGCTCAGTAATTCTGATGTTCTGTGAGTATTCGTACCTCACTAAGTTTCCGGTGTAAATTCTGGAACTCACTGAGCCTTCTGGGGACCGTCCAGTTCTTGGTTTCAACTCCTCCAACGTCCTGTAAGCTTACCATGACAAAGTAACAGGGCATCTGCTCCCCATTCTCCTCTGTGACCTTGGAAAACCAAACAAACACAGTAACAACAAAAAGCATGGGGAGCCGGTGGCAGCAAGATTTTACACGTCCCCAAGTCTCCCCTCCCTCTGTGAAGACGCCCTGCATAGTCCCTGAGACTGTGACTCTAATGGATTCTCTCATGACAATCAGGATGGTTTATGGCACGGCTGACCTCAACACAGGGAAATGACCTGGGAGGGCCAGTGGTCGGCAAACCGCGGCTCACGAGCCACATGCGGCTCTTTGGCCCCTTGAGAGTGTGGCTCTTCCACAAAATACCACGGCCTGGGCGAGTCTATTTTGAAGAAGTGGTGTTAGAAGAAGTTTAAGTTTAAAAAATTAGGCTCTCCAAAGAAATTTCAATCGTTATACTGTTGATATTTGGCTCTGTTGACTAATGAGTTTGCCGACCACTGGGGCCCTAACCTAATCACATGAGCCCTTTAGAAGCAGAGAGATCTCTCTGGCCAGGGGGGGAAGAGGCAGTCACAGAGGCAGACTGGAGACACAGGACTGAGCATGCTGCTAGCTTCAGGATGGAGAGGGGCAGGAGGAGAGGATCTGGGAGCACTTCCAGGAACGAGGAACCACCCCCAGCTGACAGCCAGAACAGAGACCTCAGCTCCACAACCTCAGGAAACCAATTCTGCCAACAACCTGAATGAACTTGGAAGAGAATTTTCCCCCAGAGTCTCTAGACCAGAACTCAGTCTGGCCAGCATCTCCATTTCAGCTTTATGACACAATGAACAGTGAACCAGCCGTATCGCGCTGGACGATGGGCCCATGGCATTGTGACCTAAGAAGTGGCTGTTGTTTTTTTAAGCTTTGAAATTGGTGATAATTTGTTCTACAGCAAAAGAAAACCAATATGGCAGACTTACCATTCTGTGTTTCCTTGAAAAATCAAATCAACAGCAAGCAAACAGGTGTGAAATATGAGGGTTTCCCCAGTTTAATTTCAGGATTCAACAAACCATGGTTCCTATTTTCATGAAATTTTACATTGGGAGACATAATGTCCTCTACCTCCCAATTTAGATAATTCACACACACACACACACACACATATATTCATACAGATACACACATGCACCCCAACATATTCACAAGAGCCCACTATTTTTGTTATTTTTAAAATATGTTTTTATTGATTTCATAGAGAGGAAGGTATGGAAACATCAATGATGAGAGAGAATCATTGATCAGCTGCCTCCAGCACACCCCACACTGGAGATCGTGTCTGCAACCCAGGCCTGTGCCCTGACCAGGAATCAAACCGTGACCTTCTGGTTCATGCTCAACTAGTCGATGCTCAACTCCTGAGCCACACCGACAAGGCAGAGGCCACTATTATTTTTAATGCAAATCGATAACAGAAGAAACAAAAGAATTTAAGCTTGAATCAGTAACAAATCAAATTAGAGAGAAAGAGCCAGTAAGAAAAGCACAGAACAGAGACATGAGACCTACTGAGCACACGCTGAGCCCTGTGACCCAGGACTGTTATCCCCTGGAAGAACAGGGGAAGTAGAGGCACAGACAGGGTCTCTGACTGTCCTAGCATCACACGTCTAGTAAGTGGGGGGTCCAGCCTCCGCCCAGGACAGTCTGGAGCAGTGTAAACATGCCTACACACTCCCGGGGGACTGCTGGTGACTGGCAGTGAGGCGACCCCGCGGGGTGCATTCCATTCCCGTTGCAGTAACCCTGGTGCTGCAGCAAGCTCCCGAGTAACAGCTGAGGACCAGGGCAAAGTGCCTCGTGAGAGTTGCCCCTTCCCTCTCTCCCTCCTGCAGCATTTGCCTTTGGACGGTGATTTTAATCACCTGTGAAATGTCAGAGGCAGCTCTAAGGCAACACTGAGGCGGTGACAGAATTTGTGTTCTTTCCCTCCACTGGCTCCTCTACCATTTTTTGACATTAGATACCCCTGACTTCACCCTAAAGATAACTCTATCTACAATTATCAAGGATTTCTTTTTAATCCTTACCCAAGAATTTACTTAGAGAGAGGAAGGGAGAGAACGAGAGAGAGAGAGGGGGGGGGGAGAGAGAGAGAAACATTGATCAATTGCCTTCTATATGTGCCTCAACTGGGGATCAATCCCACAACTCAGGTATGTGCCCTGACCAAGAATCAAACCAGCATTGTCCTGTGTAACCTATTGGCTGTGCAACAAGGCTGATATTTCTATGTAGTATTTCAAGGTTGGATGCAATCTTCCCTGATCTATTGCCCCCCAAAAAGCATATTACCCTGCAGTTTGCCTTAATAAGAGTGCCAGTAAGTACCAAAGATATACTAAGCGTTCTTGGTTAAGCTCTCATGTAAGGTGTGTGCTTTCAGGGTGGCTCTCAGAGAACATGCTTTGTTTCGTTCTCTAATCTAGACAATAATTTAAGATTGTGCCTCTTAAGCCCTCCCCCCGTCTGTATCCAGCCACTGGGATGATGGGAAAGGCAGGGATGAACAAAGATAAGCTGGGCAGATAGGTCCTTGCAAATCTTAGGCGCTGAGTATGTAACAAGCCACTGGAAGCAATGATGGGGCAAAACATTAACACTCTCTTACTCAGGGTCTTGTTACTTGTGTACTCTGTGGTGGACCTGATTGATCTCTAGGTCCCAGCAGATAGGAAGGAAGGAGTTGTCAACATTAACACTGTAAATGCCTATAAGCATCTTTCTTTTAAAGGAAATTATTTATTTAGACAAAATAAAAGGGATACAGCATATTCTAAAAAAGGTTATTCCATCTCATCAGAGAATAGCAAAATATTTTCTAATTCAAAAGACAAAATATTTTACTAAAGATCTTACAGCTACTGACATTGGAACAACTGAAGTCAGAAGGATGGAACGACCAGAAACACTTAAATTTCTGGGGTCGCATCATTGCCAGTCACCAGCAGTCCCACGGGAATGTATAAATTTAAAACTTTTTACCTCCAAATTTCAAATAGTGCTTTTCATTTTATTTCAACCTTCAATGGAAAAATAAAATGGTAATTTAAAGACATTAACTGCTCCAATCTGAAGTCTCTGACAATTCCAGTGAACAAGGATAACTTTCTGTCTACAGTGGAGTAGAGGAGGTCTCTACCAGGCAGCCGAGTGTAGCTCCCAGTCATGGGAGAACCAGAGTGAAATATGGGGGAAGGAAGGTAGGACAAATGCAGTCTAGGAGAATAAATATAAGATTTCCACCCTCGACCTTAATTCTCCAGAGTAAACTCTTTTCTTATGAAGTCAAACTTTTAAAAATAAATTGGGAGTAAAAGCAATGAAACCTACCTCTCCACTGGTGATGGACGCTTTCCACATTCCGAGGTTCTCACACCACCAGTCTGTCCTTGCCAGGTGCAGCTGGAGGTCTGTGCGTTCTTTCTCCGTTAGAATTATTTCCTCCTTCAACTTGGAAACAATCTGCCACAGGGAACACATCCTAGGAGTTATAAAGCTATTTAAAATGCTATACAACTTTTAAAAAGTAGCAGGGTACAAAATCAACACACACACAAATCAGTTGCATTTCTATACACTAATAATAGATAACCCATAAAGGAAATTAAGAAAACAATTCCATTACAACTGCATAAAAATAATATAGGATGAACTTAAGCAAGAAAGTGAAATACTTTTACAATAAAAACTACAGAACATTGATGAGAGAAATTAAATATAAACAAATGGAAAGATAGCCCATGATCATGGATTGGAAGACGAAAGATTGCCAAGATGCAATACTACCCAAAGTGATCTACAGATGCAATGCAATCCCTGTCTAAATCGCAATGATTTTTTTGCACAAACAGAAAAATCCATCCTACAATCTATGTGGAATTTCAAGGGAGAATGAATAGAACAGACAACCTGGGAAGAAAAGAACAAAGATGGAAAACTCACGCTTCCTAATTTCAACACCTACGACAAAAGTACACTAATCAAAACGATTTGGTACTGAAATAAAGACAGACATACAGAAAAGAATGCAAAGAAGTAAACCTTCACTTATATGGTCAAATGATATTTGACAAGGGTACCAAGAGCATTCAATGGGAAAAAGACAATCTTTCCAACAAATGGTGCTGAAAAAAATGGGATATCACATGTAAAACAATGAAGTTAGACCCTTACCTAACAGCATATACTGCAATTAACTCAAAATGGATCAAAGATCTAAACATAAAGTTAAAACTATAAAATTCTTAGAAGAAAACATGGGGAAAGCTTCATAACTTTTAATTGGTAATAATTTCTTGGCTATGACACCAAAGGCCCAGGCAACTAAAGAAAATATAGAAAAATTAGACTTCATAAAAATTGTAAACTTTTGGGCAAAGAACACTATTAACAGAGTAAAAAGACGATCAACAGAATGGAAGAATATATTTGCAAATCACATATCTGATAGGGGATTAATATCCAGAACATATAGAGAACTCCTAAAACTCAACAACAACAAAAATAAACAACCTGATTAAAAAATGGGCAAAGGACTTAAACAAACATTTCTCCAAAGAAGATATATGAATGGCCAAAAAGTACATGAAAAGATACTCAACGTCACTAATCATTAGGGAAATGCAAAACAAAACCAGAGTGAGATACCACCTCACACCCATTAGGATTGTTATTATTAAAAACATGTACACACACACACACACACACACACACACACACACACACACATACACACATACACCCCCAACAGAAAATAAGAAGCATTGGTCAGGATACAGAGAAATCAGAATCCTGTGTGTGGTGATAAGATAAAATGGTGCAGCCACTGTAGGACAGTATGGAGATTCCTCAAAAAATTAAAAAGCAAAATTAACATATATCCCAGCAATTACAGCTCTGGGTATACACCCAAAAGAACTGGGCCGGAGGGGGGGGCGCGGAGAATCTCAAAGAGATATTTGTACACCCATGATTATGGCAGCATTAGTCACCATAGCCCAAAGTGGAAGCAAACAAAGTATTAAGTGACAGATGGATGGATGAACAAAACACTGTATACTCGTGCAATGAAATATTATTTGGCTTTAAAAAGGAAGGAAATGCTGACACACAGTAATATATGAATGAACCTTGAAGACATTATGCTAAATGAAACAAGCCAGTCGCAAAAGGAAGAATACTGTATGATTCCACTGATGTGAGGTACTTGGCCTCGTTAAATTCATAACAGACAGAGAGCACAATGGTGGTGGCCGAAGGCTGGGGAAGGACCGATGGGGAGTTAGTGTTTGGTGGGCACAGAGTTGCAATTCTGCAAGAGGACGCAAGTTCTAAAGATGCATCGTGGTGACAGTTTCACAGCAACGTGAGTGTATGTCACATTAACCTGTCTATTTTTAAATGGTTAAAATGATACAATTTAATGTCATGCTTATTTTACTACAATTTTTAAAAAATAAATAATTTTTTAAAAAATTGTTATGTTTACCGTCTCCTAGGACCTCTTTGAGGAGAAAACTGTAGTTCGAAGACAGCAGCTTTGCCCCATACCCTCCTCCACATGCAGCCTATGAGGACCCGTCCTTCCTTAGAAACCCTTCAGGAAGCCTCCGGCCGGGCCATTGTCCCGCATTTTGCCACCGGTCAGGGCTGGGACCACCTGCCTCGTTTTCATCGGACTATGTTTTGGGTCCACACTCGGCATGTTTGCTCCCAAAGAGCAGGTGGCAGATTCTGTATTTCACTGATTCTTCCCAGTGACCATCACAGCATCATTCATTTACTCATCGCTTATGTCTCCGAGCACACGTGCAGAAAGCGCCAGAGATCAGGTTAGCGGGCGGAAGGGTATCAGCTGCACCTCTGCTAGACCTCCGTGGTGGATTCAAGTGAGGCATGAACCCAAGGCCAATGGCCACACCGCCTCCAGGGTGTGACAAATGCCAATTAGTGAGATGCTGTTTACAAATTCTGTTGGCTTTTAGCAAAATAATTTATTTCTTGCCTAATTTGGTGAGGGTCTCTATATTTTACTTGCAGCATTTATAAGAAAGTAAAAAAAGGTAAAGATTGTCCCTGAGCAGTGAACTCACTTGCAGAAACGACCTTGGTACTCCAGTCCAGGGACCACTTACTCACAGATGACAGTGGGGAAAGAAACCCAAATCACGAAAGAGTAAAAACAAGTACGTTTCTAATTCTTACTAGAAGCAAAATAAAACAATAGAACTTAAAATAAAATTCTTTTTCAAGAACCTGTGGCACCTCTCAGCATAAACTGAAAACTACTATTTATCAAATTTAAAAAAAATGGAAACTTTGAAAGACAACCTTGAAAGCGGAAGAGTTACCTTCTTGTCAGGTTTTGGTGCATTTTGAATAGAATTTAGAGCTTGCCTTTTATATTCAAGTTTCTCGTTTAGTTCTCGTAGTTTGTTTACAGCAAAACTGGCTTGTTCATTAATCTGACTGGTGCCTTCATCCACAGCTTCCTCACCAGCCTCCTCTCCCAGGCTCTGGAGGAGGAAGGCACATAACCACTGTGTCATACAAAGATGGGTATTCCGTAATTATTTCCTATCAGACAGGCACTGCATCAGTACAATGCACGACCCAAGTACTAGGCTCCACTAAGGAAAAAATCTGTAGTACAAAGTCTAGAAGCAGACTGCTTTTTTTCAGTAAAGTGAAAAATTAAAGTATTTGGAACCAAAGTAATTGGTGTTCAGAATTGCAATGAGAAAAGAAACAAACAAACAAACAAAAAGGAAACATTTACTATCCTAGTGAAAGGAAAATGATTCCACACCATTCTTTCCCAAATGCTTCACCCAAGGGAATGTGCATGGAACACGGGGAGGCAACAGAGTTATCTTCCCAGCTCAACCGCAATGTCCTGTGCCTCATCTTGGACAAAGACACAGGTCTGGATCCTTTTGGTGTCCTAAGAATATTATGGAAAAACTCATGCAAGCCTCTTTAAAATAAAATTTCCAAATTCCTACTAGCAAAAGTACTTCCTGCATACACTTTGTTCAGTCCTTCTCTTGAAGATGTGTTTTATATATCATTACGTTGATTATTTACTAGTGAAAGGGTTAGCATTTGAAAGCGACTTAAAGTTCACAAAGAACTATGTAACTTGGAATAATCTGGCAAGATTACTACAGGTCCTGTTAGTTAGATTCATGAGCAGCAACATCAGGACACCGAAAAGAACTGCTGAGAACTATCTTCAGGTTTATTTACTCCTAAACTTTCTTCCAGGTTTTCTCTTCTAAATATTATGAATTGTAACAGGGCATTAAACTTTTTCCCAAGAAAAATAAGCTATTATAATCATAGCAAGCCAAGCTGCTTTCATTTCTGTAGTTTCTTTCTAATCCTGTCCACAGTATATCTATTAATTTTACACCTGTACACACTTGACTGGGCATTCTGCCTTTTTCCCGTAACATATTTTGAGGGTATGACAGTCTTCAAAATTCTAATTTCTGTCTGCATGGTACTTTAGGAATTGAAATTTAACTGAGGCAGATGCTACTGCTGCTCCTCTATGAGTTGATTTTGCACTTTTGCCTCCCAGATGTATTAAACTCCATTGTGCATCAACTTTTTTCTCATTTTTAGCTATGTTCTAGGATAAACTTGTAAATAAATTTGATTATTGAATCTAAGAGTAGGAACTATCAAAACATCAGTCATACATAATACCCCCCTTTGAATCCTAGGTGAAGTTGGACATTTTTTGATGTTTTGTTTACTATTACTTTTCTTATCAAGTGTCAGTTACAGTCCCTATTCAATTTATCTGTTGGGTATTAATGTTTTTATTCATTTGAATAACCTTATTTGCATATTAACCATTTTAACTTTTAGGTAGAGAGATAGCACAGTTAAAACAAACGGGCCTGCCCTAGCCAGTTTGGCTCGGTGGACAGAGTGTTGGTCGTGGACTGAAGAGTCACAGGTTTGATTCTAGTCAAGGGCAAGTACCTTGGCTGCAGAATCAATTCCTGGTCCTGGCCAGGGTGTATGAGGGAATCAACCAACTTATGTGTCTCTTTCACATCAATGTTTCTCTCTCTCTGTCACCCCCCCATCCCTTGAAAAATATTCTTGGGTGAGGATTAACAAACAAACAAACAAAAAAACCAACTGGCCTGTCTTATAAAGAAAATGCAATGAGTTTTATGAGTTTTGGACCAAAGAGCTTCGTGGTTTTGTACACCAAAAATGTAAACAACCAAGTAACACAACTTTTTTAAAAAAAGCCTGGCCCAGCAAGTATGGCTCAGTGGTTGAGCATCCACCTGTGCCTAGGAGGTCATGGTTCATAGTGGACACCTGGCCAGGGCACATGCTCGGGTTGCAGG
This sequence comes from Corynorhinus townsendii, assembly GCA_026230045.1. NCBI lineage: Eukaryota > Metazoa > Chordata > Mammalia > Chiroptera > Vespertilionidae > Corynorhinus > Corynorhinus townsendii. The sequence continues at coordinate 8,908,367 of JAPDVU010000003.1, read as the reverse complement.
CACAAACCCCAGTAGTAGAGAGCATGTAGGAGGCAGCCGATCAATGATTTTCTCTCATTGATGTTTCTATCTCTTTCTCCCTCTCAAATCAATAAAAACATTTTTTTTTTTAAAAAGCCTGAATGAATGAATTTAACAACAGTTCAGAGATGCCAGATTCTAATATTATCAAGCGCAAGTACTTGATCCTCAGGGCTTGAGATACAGTGAACTGGGAAGAAAGAATCCAAGATAAATGATAATCTTTCTATGTAAGAAGACTCTAAAACACAGTTTTTCTTTGTACCTTCACAAAACTTAAAACTCAGTAATAATACAAGTCATTGATAGTGAACGGATAGCCGCTGGGGCTAAACAGAACAACCTAGTCCACGAACTGAAATCAGACTTCAGGTATGGAGAGCAAGGTTCCTCTCAGCACATCTTCATTTCACCTGATTTTTTTAACGCCAAAATAGTTCTCATGACTCCTCTCACATTCTCTTCCTCTCATTTTCCCCCCATCCGTTGTCTCAAACAGCCCACCTCACAGATTTTCAGGAGTCAAATCACGGTGTGTCTCAGGCAGGCGTAAGGCAGGGAGGTCTCTGACACAGTGTTGGAAAATGGTAGCCAGTTGGTCAGGAGGACAAAGAAAGACATGCGTAAGGCCACAAGCAACATGGTAATTCAACTTCAAGTCCTACTGAAATTCCTGTGTGTTAAAAGATGGAAGTGCACCCCAAATGTGGCTTAGACAATATGTGCTCACCTAATCACGTTCAAAGTTTACGCAATGAGAGGGAAGCACAAAGTCGAATGGGACTCACCGCTTCGTCCCTGTTAGACGTCAACTGTGAGGCATGCGTTTCTTCCTCTCTTGTCGTCATTTTCTCATACAGGTCACTGACAATAAACGAAGGGTAGTACCTGTCCTTGAGGGCCTCATAAACATCTCCCTGGATTTTGAAGAACACGTCAATACCTTTATTTCCTACAAGACACTGCTGGATCTCTTTGTAAAGGGATTTTTCCACAGATATTTCTTTGCTCTCCACAAAGAAATTCTGGTAAATTTCACCAACTAACTGTGGGATTTCATTCTGAAAAGACAGGAAGAGAATGAGGAAAGTAAGAAATATCACCTCTGAGAATTCTTCTCTTCTGCCTTCTCTGTGCTTCTAATATTATCAAGGGGGAAAGGAGACACCGAAAATGCACACTGGTAGCCAGGGTGGGTCCAAGGCTTCGTGCACATTCAGGGCCAAGGGGTAAGTGTCAGACACTGAACGCAACAGCGGTTCCTTAAAATGAACACTTCATGTTGAACAGTTAACAGGTGGCATTCAACTCCAGCAACACTCGTGTAAAGTAAAAATGAGTAATTTAATGTACACAGTGCTCTTTGTGCTTCTTTTAATAAGACGCACAAAATATATGTATATAGATTATACATATTAAGTATATTTATAGATACATCCATACATATATATTTCATATTCTTGAATTTAATTCTTAAATATATATTGAGAAATTGCCAAGTACAAAACACCATGTTTATTGTTGGGCTTTTCACTGTAACCAACATTTTTTTCTGTGTTCCTTACCTCAATCATATTTTAAATAAAAGGAGAACAATCAGTAGTATAAAATATGCACATTATATTAAAAATAACAAGGTTATAAGGTTGAGTTATAGGAGACAAGATCAAATTTATTATAACAGCAATGTGGGTATGCACATGCCGTTATAGAGTGTGTCAAAAAGGAAGTACCTGAAACTAAATTCACTATTTTGGTACTTTTATAAATCCTTTTTTTCCCCCTTTGATTACACATTCAAAAACATCTTTTGTTTAAAAAAAAAAAAAAAAAGCTAATTTTTATTTACCATTATGGGCTACAACATAATGCCAATATTATATTTGGTTAAAATGTTCTTTTCATGTATTCTTATCTTACAGTTTCACTGAGAAACACAGACAAACTGCCTAGCGTACAAGTTTTTATCAGCTAGTGGTTAATATTCCTTAATCTAAATATATTACCTTGTTAGCATTCTTTAAATATTCCACAGACTCCCAAAAGCCAATCAGAGCTCTCTTGTCCATTCTTTCCATGTACATTCGGAAATGCTCTCGGTAGAAAGTATTGGCCAAGATATCTTCAAATTGAAGAATCTATTAAGAGAATTTAAGAAAAAGCTCTTAAAAATGTAATTTTAAATATCAGTTTGCTTTAACTTGCAATGGATTAATCCAGTGGGAAAAAATGCCTCACTGTTTTAAGGTCATAGTCAATGTAATGCTTAGTCAATGGAGTACTTCTCTCACCCTCTTATATTTTAAATGGTAAAAGTTTACTGAATATTCAAAATGCACATCTTCAATAAATACCAATTTTCTATTAATCATTCATTCGTTCAGCACAAAATCTATTTGGCATCAACTCTATTATCAGGCACACTTCTAGGAAGTGAAATAGACATAACCCTGCCCTATTGGATGTACTGCTGAAAGCAACAGATGCCAATAGAAAAATTCAAGAGAAATGTATTAAAGACCAGGAAGCCTGAGTGTAATACTTCGGTATTTTTGCTTTCCATCCTATTTTTATATAGCTGAGCAAATCTACAAATTATTTTATATTTTGCCCTGTTTGTTTAGAGTATCACATTCATTTAAAACTATTTTATAAGTACCATTTAATTAATCCGTAATATTCCATTGTATGGATATCCCAAATCACCCCTTTATTATTCTGCATGCTTACAGTAAAAGAAAAAGCACTAGTTGAAGACTCCGTGGGAACGATTGTAAGCATGGACTGCTGTGATATGAGAAAGCAGATGATCTTCATTATAATTCATAACTCAATGAACTAGGAGAAATGCCCCAAATTAATTTAGAAGGAATTTAAGTCTCATATTCTTGGTTCGTAATGAGGTTTTTTAAAATGGCATCTAAGTATAACTCAAATGCAATGAAAAGAAAACATTTTAAGATTCTTAATACCCTGATAATATTTTCAGAAATGTTACCAAGTGCATGTGGTCAATGGATATTCAACTCTGCTGCCGACAGTAACCCTCACTCTGTTCTGTGGGCAGAAAGGGACGTTTTTTCTAACTTCTGGTAACTAATTAAAAAGATGGCCATCCCTTGCTACAGACCACTAATAATTAGTTCCCATAAATACTCCAGACCATTAGTATTTAGTTAGTTTACTCACTCTGGGAGACTGTAGCATGTAGCTTTACTTTATGTAAACCGTACTGGCGATGCACTCTGAAGTATAAATCCTAACTGCCCATGCTCCTGAGAGGTTAGAAGGAACCCACACCACCTATGGCTACGGAGGACAGGTCACTCAGAGAGCCACTGATTTTTAACATAGGGAGGAGTTGAGCAGGAAGGACATTCAACCAATTCTAAGGAAGGCTTCCCAGCATAAGTTCACTCAGATCAAATGATGCCCCAGTTAGATACAAATTCACGTATTTGCAAAATGAAGTGCAAAAAATCTAAACTATTCCACTGTTAGATTTAATTCTTTCTATGTTCAGTCCCCAAAGTGCAAATATATCCACACAAACTAGGGTAAGTATATCTCAAGTAGGATTACTAAAACATCTGATGTACCTCGCATCTCGGCTGGTAGATTAACCAAGTTCTCTACTCCATTTGTTTTTTCCTTCTCCTGAGACCAGCATGAGCATTTCACTGTGTGACACCTACGCTTCCTAGGTTTGCATCCTGACCCTGCCACTTTCTAGGCCCACGAGCTCTGTTACTACACCACTCTGAGCCTCCGTTTCTTCATCTGTAGAATGAGGATAGCACCCCTACAGCTGCTGTGTATCGCAACCGACAACAAAAACGAATCAGAGAAGCCTGAACCAGGATTTTGGCTAAGACAGACAAGACAATGATGGGTGGCAAAAAACAAGGTAGCCAAGAGGTCGCTTTCTAGGTGAGTAAGCGTGGGTGAAAGAATTAGATCAGTGGGGTCGAGAGGTTACAAAGAGCACCAGGAATCTCCTGTGGATGACTAAGATGCTGGCTACCTTCATTGTGATGATCATTTCATGAGTATATGCATATGTCAAAATTCCTTTGTATACACTTTAAATAAAAGTGTATGTCATTATACCTTAATAAAGCTGTTTTTAAAAATGAGTATTCCAGTAAGCCTTGACAACAGAATCGCAGATAAACAATGTACAAAATGTTTATACTAAGGACATTGGAGTACTTTTCTATCTATAGATTGCTGGATTTGATTTGCCAAAATATTGGTAAGGAATTTTCTATTTTCTATTAGGGTCATGATGGATACTGGTTAGTAGTTTGGGGTGTTTTGTTTTTTCTTCTTGTAACGTTTTTCCCCTCCACTTATCGAACAGGCGTAGTTAAGATTGATTTTACCTCTGCCTTAAAGTGGTTAGCACAATTCACTAGTGAAATGATGAGCCTGAAGTTTTCTTTGTGGGGAGGTTTTAAATTATGCTCCTCTAGGGTTGTGGGAGGGAAGGGGAGGATGGGAAAACACACACAGGCATGCGCACACACGCATACATCCACCCCATGCCTACCTATCATGCCTATAACCATTCCCGGACGTCAATGACACCAGCTAATACAGCTCTGCACTCATAAAAGCAAACATGTGCGTCTATATTCTGGAACATATGCCTTCAGTTAAATACCAGAAAGTCAAAAGACTGTATCTCTGATTCCACCAGTGTTCATAACAAACACGAGATGGTCAAAACCAGAAACCGAAAGTTCTACCTTCTGGCTTTGAGGCCCTTCCCCCTCCTCCAAGGCCCCGTCCTCTTGCTGGTCGTAGTCGGGGCCGCCCAGCATCCTAATTCTCTTCTCGCACTGCTTCTTCGCCACCGTCAGCTGGTTAATGTACCTTTTCATGTTCCTGGCCCTCAGGAGGTCAGCTTTCATCGCAGCCGTTTCTTTACCTGGAACGGGAGGGATGGACAGTGCCCGGTCAGAGCCTGAGGTGACAGGGAAGGCAGCAGCGCTGACCCAGGTTGCTGTCAGGTGCGGGGCATTGTGAACACCGGTGGGTACTAAGGAATAGGATGGGATGGGGCGGGATAGGATAGAATCCATGCTACACATACGCTTACTCTTAACAGAAATACCATTAATTTTTAACTATGTCACTGACAAATCTTACTCAGTGTAAACCATTTTACAAGCCTCCTCTGTCAACACACACTCACAAGCCGATCCGCATGTTTGCATGGATATACAGGTAACCCCTGGACAACGCGGTTCGAACTGCACAGGTCTACTCACATGTGGATGTCTCACAATGGTTTAAAATTCCTGAAGCTGATGTTACAAAATTTAAAGGCAAAGCAAACTTTTTTTTAATTTTTAAAAACGACTAAGCATGGAGCACTACCTTGTGGAAAATGGCCTGCTTTGCCTAGGCAATCTGAAGCAGGGTTCGGGGTGGAGGGGAGGCTTCTGTTAGTCCTGTGTGTTTTTTAACGGGACAGAAGTGAGCTGGTTTGGATGCTGATGAGAAAGGACCACTAGGGGAGAAGGAGAGGTGACAGGCGGGGGATGGAACCCAGGTGCAGAGACTGGCTGGGGGGAAGCCGCCTCCACTGCATGAGCAGAACGGATGAAGCCGAAGCAGCTCCCCCACATGGACTCCGTTTTCTTGGCGGAGAGAGTGAGGTTACCTGCTTAGAGGGAGGTGGGTAAGGGTGAGGGTCAGAGGGCTGCGGGAGTGGAAAGTGAAATTCGCGGTGGAGAGCCGAAGAGCAAGCAGGCTCACTGCAGAAACCCGAGATGGCTGGACAATGCCCGGCCTGGGTGACCCATACACACAGAGGCCCCCGGAGGCGAGTCCGCATGTACTTGGCTGAGACCGGCACCACCCCAATAAAAGAAGGGGGCCCGTGCTTTGTTTCCTGGTGCCCCTCCAAGTAGAGTAAGAAACGTTTTCCTTCTCGGCTGGAGACCTCCGGTTCCCCAGGGTGATCGTCCCCTCTCATGTCCACTTAGTTTCTACAAATGCTTAAAACCGGACCCCGGCCGGCCCAACAGACTAACTGAGAAAACTCAGACAAGCACCACAGAACGTGTTATCTCTCAGAAGCAGCTTTCCCAGGGTTTAGCACGGGGCCACCGCAGACGGCAGGTCACTGGATGGCCTGGCAGGAGGGCCTGGCAGATACTATAAGACGTTTCCCCACATGGTGCTCAGATCTTTCCTTTGACTTCCACATGGTCTCTCAGCTGGCCCTGTGCTTGGCGGCCAGTGAGGCCCCGACCAAAGAACTCAGGAATGCAGCTCTCATCTCAACAGGAACACTAGTAATCGCAGAGCCTCCCCGTGGGAAGATCGGGGTGAAAACAGTCTACCCCCAGATTAGTCTATGCAAACTAGGAAGCGCTTGTGTGTGCCTCTAAAGAACTAGATGCTTGGAATAGCTAATCTTTCAGAAATTTAAAAATTTATTTTTAAACACATATCCTTACAAATCAAAGTTTTGTGCATAGCATTTAAATCACCCTAACACTGGGGATAAAAAATGCTTTTTACAAAATAAAGTTAGAACATATTTTAATTTGGGGTGAAAAGAGGCTAATAAATAGACATACATGGAAAAAACTGAACACGTTTACCAACAATCAAATTCTTCTCCTGGGAGAGCTGTAAAAGCCTTTTATAAATACAAAAACTAGAAGCAGATTCCAAAGAAAAGGGAGAATATAAGAGAATAAACATTCCTCTAAAGCCATCTGCAGGGCAGAGAATATTCTGGTGTTCTACTTGAATGTCGCCTGCTCTCTGAGTGCCTTCTGCTTGTTAAAGAGCAATCCTATGCCATTGTGTGGGCACAAGCTTGTTGCTAACGAATGCAACAGCAGCCTGTTGCTTACAAAATTCTGTTTATTTTTGCCTCAGAAAATTAATGCCATGTTCAAGGCTAAATGGCTAACATGGCCTCGTGTAGCCCATGTGCCTGCCGTGCAAAAATCCTTTTGATGCAAATGAATACATGTCTTTGTGACCTGAAAACCTATTTAGCCAAGAAATATTCAAGACAAGAAATGTATAGACAAGTGGATATGTGGTGACCAGTGTGGCCCGGCTGGCTCAAGACAGATTTATGTGGCTATTTCTCTGTAAGGCCTTAGGTTACACGGTGCAATGTGAAAAAATGATCAACCATACAACACTGAATCTAGCTTTCAAAAGAAGGCCGAGACGATACACAGTGGCAGGTGAAACTGGATGGCAGTGGCTCTCTAATTGGTGCCAAGATGAACACACAAGTGATGCAATATTCTAAAGCTATCTATACATATAAAAACCTAAGCAACTGTTCAACCTTCCGACCGGTAGCTATGATGCACACTGACCACCAGGGGGCACAGACTCAACACACAGGCATGGAAACACATAACAGACTGATGAATCTCAGAGGACAGGGGGGAGGGGGGAGGGCAGGAAGAGATTAACCAAAGATCTTATATGCATACTAGAGGCCCGGTGCACGGATTCACGCACTGGTGGGGTCCCTTGGCTTGGCCTATGGGGATAAGACCAAAACTGGCTCTCCGACATCCCCCAAGGGGTCCTGGATTGCAAGAGGGCGCAGGCCAAGCCAAGGGACCCTGCCGGTGCACAAATTTGTGCACCGAGCTTCTAGTTAATTATAAATTTTACTGTTTTTTTCTCCTAGATTGTCTAGATTCTACTGAGGTCAAAGCAAAAGGTAATGGACTCATTTGGGTTCATTTGCTGCAAAGGACACTTGGATTAGACATTAGGGTAACCCTGCTATAAACATTGGCTATGAGGACATCCCAGCAGACCTGAGACCAATACCATAGATCTGCCTGTTGTAGCACCTTCTACCCATGATGCAGTTCTTCCTTAAGCAAGTAGAAGGCTTGCAGTGAGACAAAAACACCAGGGCACAACTGTTAGGTACTATCTCTAATGAGGCAAAGGAGGGTGAAATAATTAACAATGCAAACCAGCGACTCCAGAAAGAGCACAAGTATAAGTGGATGGAAATGCCACCCCTCTATTTTTCAGGTATTAAAAAATGTCAGGCAAAATATTTCTCTTTTCTTATAACACCTCTCAAATTCCAAGGCATAGCCTAACAACAGCACCTCCTCGGGCTGGGTGAGGAATTCACTTGCTGATACAGCAGGGTTTCTCAACCCCAGGTAGTCCTGCCGACCTGTGGGGCTGGTTAACTCTGTTGCAGAGGCTGTCCTGTGCACTGCAGGATGTGTAGCAGCATCCCTGGCCTCTACCACTAGGTGCCAGTAGCATCCTTTCTCCCAGATGTAACAACCAACAGTGTCCCTTAATATAGTACTTCATACCACTGAGAAGTACTAATAGGGAGGCACAACCTCTGTGCTGCGAAAGGACACAGGACGCAGGGTCCTCTCACACCCCAGGCAATCAGTAAGGACGTAGGGGACTTCCTCCCTACAGGAGCCTCTACTCCTCGCCTGTATCCATGCTGACAGGTTAACATACAAGTAGAAATTCTAACAAAGCCCCATGAGAGGAGGGCGCAGGAAACAGGTGTGTATTGACTGAGGCACCAGTCCAGTTTCTAGATGAGAAACGGGCTTGACCTCTTGACAGCAATTCTCAGTAGTTACTAATCGTCACACACTTCTTCAAAGTTACCTGAAGGTCACCTCCAAGGCTGGCCAGGAAGGGAAAAACAGACTTCCCTTGCTTCTCCACTTGAGGCCGGCAGGTTCTTTTTTTCTTTTTTTAAAGAAAAAAGGGGATTCTCAGCGCACCAAACACGTGAAATTTCCTAAGTGTCCCTGCACGTCTGCGGAAAGTACATCTGAGGAATAAGGAAAAAGGGCAGCAGGAGCGGATGGCAGAACCACTCCCCCTACGATGGAAAAACCACAGGGCGCCAGCCCTGCACGGTGGGTCAGGGCTCTGACAGCACACCTTCTATTCCTTCCTTCAACTGCACCTAGCACCGCCTCTGGTCAAGGCCCCCCGACATGTTTGCAATGCACTTTCCCACACATCCAATTACCAGGGGAGCCCTGCTCCCAGATGAGAACAAGCCGAGCACATCTGATCTGGCCCATATAACCTGTCAGCTTTGAGCATGGCTCTCATGACATCTGCTGTGTGAATGAGCGGTGTGGTGGGCAAAGTCCAGGACTGAAAATCGGGAGACCTGGGTTTGAGACCCAGGTCTATGCGTGGCCTAACTGGTAGTTTCTAGTCACACAGCATAGTGCCGAACATCTCAGGGCCTGAGCCTTATCTGTATAAACGCAGGCGTTAGGGTCTGTGATGGCTGAAGTTTTCCTGGGGGACTGAGCTGACAGTAGGGTCGCCTATAAAATTACGTGACAGTAGAGAATTTAACAGAAGTGCGCGGAGTCCCCCAAGGGAGAGAATGAGGGGCAAAGTAGGATAGTGGAAGGGACATCAGGTACTGGAGGTGGCAGTTCTCACAGTGTGAGGGCCAGACGGGGAGAAAGGCTGGCGAGGGCCCCTGTCGCAGTGGCAGGAAACCAGCCTGCGGTGCTTTGCAAGGTTAGGTTGGAAACACAGTTGGTTGAAGCCAAGGCTGCGGGTTCGATGTGTCAGGGCACATCCAGTGAATGAATACATAAATGGGTAGAACAAGTCAATGTTTCTCTCTCAAATCAATAAATTAAAATTTAAAAAAATAAATTAGGAACACTATTTGTATCGAATTACTGCAGTGGCATAAAGTCAGATCACATCAAAGCATTAGAAAGGACCCTGAGGCGATTAGCTCCCTTCTTTCAGGCAAGGACGCCTTTGAATCCCAAAGCAGACAATGACACTACATATCATCATAATAAAAGGCCAAGAGGCATCACGACCAAAACGACCAAACAAGCGGTCACCATGAGGTGGCATTGACCACCTCAGCCCGGGTCAGTGGGTGGCAGTGGCGGCCGGAGCGAAGCAGCCCCGGTCCCAGATGCCAGATGCCTGGCGGCGGCCGGAGCAAAGCAACCCGGGTTCTGGGTGCCGGAGGGAAGCCAGTGCCGGCAGCCGGGGAAGGAAGGCCTATTCTTGCATTGAGTCTTTGTGCATTGGGCCTCTAGTTATCTTTATAAAAATAATTCCTGATGGAAAGCATTACGGTTCTTACTAGCGAGTAACTGTGTGTGTGTGTGTGTGTGTGTGTGTGTGTGTGTGTGTGTGTGCGCGCGCGTATACATGTGTATAAAATTATAAATATACACCTTTGATATATTCCGAAGTTCTTCTACAGCCCTACTATAGTCGATTCCAACACTGTTTACGTATACCCTAAAGAAAAAAAGATGCACAATTTTGCCAAAGCCTCCCCCATCACCTCCCAGGGTGCACTATTTATAACAGCAATCTCGAGCAGCCTCAAATCGCATCATGTCCCTTGCTGTAGTCGGCTGGATAAATGTTACTCTGAATCATCTTAACTATTCTTGATTACATTTTGGGATTCAGAAGAGCAGAAAAGAAAGCTTCAAAGGAGCTGAAATACTGTGCTTATTCATAGCACAATGCAGGGGAAATTTAGCATCTGTCCCTTTACCACTAGAATTCCTACACTTAGCCAGTGTTTTAGTCCGTTCAGGAGACTACAGCCAAACCCCACAGACTGGGCGGCTATTTCTCACGGTCCTGGAGGCTGAGAATGCGAGACGCGGGTGCCAGCGTGCGCGGGTTCTGGTGAGGGCCCTCCTGGAAGCGGTAGCAGATGGCCACCTTCTTGCTGTGTCCTCAACATGGGGAGAAGTTAGGGTCCCTCTGGGGACTCTTATTGTAACAGAGCACTAACCCCACCCACGAGGGCTCCACCCTATGACGTCAGCACCTCCCAAAAAGCCTCGCCTCCTACTACCATCATGTTTGGATGTTAGAATTTCAACACGTGACCTCTGGGAAAACACAAACCTTCAGACCACAGCAGCAGTTAATATCACAGACCATTTCTCAACTATGCTGGCTGCTGTAATCACAAATAAAAAGCTGGAGAGTGGCACTGAGGCACAAGCACATCAATGGCTCTGCATCAGAGTGCGGTCCCAGGGCGAGCGGCACCAGCATCGCTGGGCGACGGGGAGTGACACACGCCCTCGGGGCCGTTCAGAGCCACAGAACGGTGCAGTCCGGGTGGGACCAGCGGTGTGCATTTCAACCAGCCCTCCAGGAGACGCTAACGCACGCTATGTTTGAGAACCACGGCTCTCCAGGATTAAGTCCAAAAGTTTTCGGAGAGCCTTTCAAGCCTCATCTCTCCATTACATGCCAAGCAGCAGCTCAGCGTCACACCTGACACAGCCCAAGCACAGGAGGCTGCTCCTCAACTGCCTTCTTCATCTGTGCACATGTACCCACCCCCCACATCCACCGGGCCAGCCCAGAGGGAACCAGGGCCATTCCACCCTTCTGAGTCAACTCAGTTACTCTCCAGGGAAAGCCTCCCCTGCCCTCTGTTCAGGTGGGGCCGCTGCCCCACACATCCGCACTGAATCCTGAATGTGCCACTCTCCATCACGAAACTGCATCACTAAACTGCACTGTAATTTATGTGTATGTCTACCTGTCTCCTCGTCAGACTGTGATCTCCTTAAGGTCCGGGACAGTTTTATTCACGGCACAGCTGTACCTACACTTAGTGGCTATGTTTGCTGGATGACTAAAGACCTACTTCTGGTGACTCAGGTGTCTTCCTGAGCACATTCTCCACTGACACAGGACCCTAAGAGGCCCCAAGTGCTCCTCCCATTCCACTCCCGCTGTAAGTCACTCCAGCTGTGTGGCTTTTCTTTTTTCTCAGCGCACCCCGCTTGTTCCTCCCGCCTCCTGTTCTTTGCACGTTCTGTTTCTTCTTGGAATGCTACCCTATTCTCTATATCACTCTGCCTAGAGAAGTCCTACTTCTCCTTTGCATTTTATCTCAAATGTCTCTTCTCTGATCACAACCCCACCTCCCCTGACCCTGGTAAATGAGCTGGCCACTTCCTCAAGGTCTCAGAGGGGACACAGTCAGGAAATTCCTCCCAGTCTGTTATCTGGCATTTCTTTTAAGTCTTCAAAGTATTTTCATCATTTCTTAATCATCAATGATTATGACTGAAAATGACATGGCAGAAACATCTTTAATGCAGCAACAAACCTGTATTTATAGCATATATACACACCACATTTGTAAGTGAAGTTCCCATATCCAGGTTGAAACCTAAATACTCTCAGGAGGTCCCATCTGTTCATTCTTTTTTAAACCTCTTCCGTTTCCCAGTCACAGAGAATGCGGAAATGAGAAACAACATTGGAAATGACACTGCTGGCAACAGTGCACACAGCATCACTGCGCGGTCACTGAGACGCGAATGGTCACGGCCTGGCTATCTCCCAGGTTTCAGGAGAGCCACGCAGGCAGGTGGGGCTGTGGCACGAGGTTAACATGCAGACTGAGGCTCTTTTGTCTGATGGTATTTTCAGTCTCTAAAATGCAAAGATTTCCAAAAACAACTCAACAAATATATTTTGGGGAGCCGTTAATGCTAAAATTCAAATGTTCCTTAATGATTTCTCCAGGGGGAAAACACACATGTTTAGCTTGAAATAAATTCAAGATCAATTTGAGAAGCAATGAGGCATAATGGCTAGCTGGACCAGTTTATAGATATCCAACTAAAAAGACAATGGGAAATGCCAAATTTGATCTTTTTTTAATAAAAAGCATGCACGCACATTTTAGTAACAGAGAAGCAGCAGGTGGTATTATGAATCAGGGAAGTCATGTCAGACCGTTAATACATTGTTCTCCTCTAATAGTGGGGACCAGAGCATGGGCTTTGCAAAGATACTGGTCTTGGAGACGGAAGAAATCGAAGATCATTAACTCTTATCTCTGAATTGGCAACTTCCAAGTTTTTCTCTCAGGGTTGCTCTCTCTCCACAGCTGAATCCCAGCTTAGAAATGCCAAACAGGCACTTCTCCATCCTCCGTGGTGGCAAATCCAGAGGCCCAGTCCAGTGAGCTCTCTCCCCCTGCACCAGCCCCCACTTCTCTGAGTCTCAGGGTCTTCACTTCCTGGTGAGAAACTCTTTATGATCACCTGGAGCACTCAATCTAGACTGAAAACTGGACTCTAGAGAAATGAAAGGCCTGTCCAGGTTTCACTGGGACGCTAGCAGGGGAAGCTCATGTGAAGGTCTCCTAACTCCTGTGCTAGCACTTTTGCTTCTACACCCCAAACTTCCTCTCACCAGCCTGCAGCCACGGGGCAGGACAGAAACAGCTGCAGACTAGAAGTTACGAGCTCAGACTCCTCAACCGAATTTCTCTGGGAGCCACTTCCTTCTCTGTGAAGTCAGCACAGTGCTGTCCTCATCTGATTCTTCCCCACATCAATCATTCACCAAAGAGCCTATTTCTCCTTCATAATCTTCCTTATCAGGCCCTTCCTTTTTGCAACCATTGTCCAAGTCCTAGGCTGCGATACCTCACCTAAACACCACACCACCTCCGACCTTTGTACTCCATGAATGCTGTTTTGTTGGTTCACTACTGGGTCAGAATCACCTTGTTAGTGTTCAGGAAACATTTCTGAATGAACGCGCCTGCCCCCTCTTCCTTACTGGGTTAAGGTGAAGAATTATCTTATTAAGAATTATCTCTCCATAGTCTAGATCTTCATTTCCTTTTCACACGGCTCCCACCGTCTGCCAGGGACTCAGAGACGACAAGGCAAAGTCCTTAACCCCAGCTCCCCTTGGCCTCTGCGTTTCTCGTGTCTGGCCCACTCTTCCTTGCGCTTCCCACTCTTCCTTGTGCTTCCGGCGCTCTGCTCTCCGCAGGGAGCTGGGGGTGCCTGGAAACAGCTGCGTCAAGTCTAGCGGACAAGATGGCAGTGTCTGCTGCCTCTCGGCTATGAGCCACACCTGCTCTGCATCCAGACAGCAACATGTCCTTCAGCCTCATGTATGAGAAGGGACGAGGCCAGCACCAGGCGAACCACAAGACAGAGCCATCGCACACCTCAGTCAGTCCCCAGCACCATGCCTGGGTGACGACCTCTTCATTTTAAACCAAACAAACAGGGAAAAGAAAAACAACATAAACCCATTTCTTTAAAAAATCTACAAGAGTAGAAGGGGGACAGCAGGTATTCACAATTCAAATGCTTAACTAAAGGAGAAGGTTAAGTAAATTATGAAGCAGCCACTCACTGGAGTCATTTAAATGATCAAGATTATATTTCAAGACAGAAATATGAATTAACATTAAGATTAAATTTTACTGTGTCAAAAAGTATGAAGTCATGTTTGGTTTAAAAACAGAACAAAATCACTATCAACCCCATAAATTTAACCTTTTAAGAATTATGACTACAGATGAATAAATTTTATAAAGGAACTCAGAAATACAAAGGTTTCTGCTAAGATTAAATTACATTTACTTTTGCTAATGCTGCTACGCTATTATTGTAAGAAGTTAAACTATTTAAATGTTAGCCAGAGGAATGCTGGGACGTGGCAAAGCCCTGAGAGGGAGGGCAGACCAGGGACAGGCCTTCAGCCCACGTGACTGAAGAAAACAAACTGGTGCTTACCCTTCTGCCTCTTCAGCTGCGGAAAGCTGCTAATGGTTGTGGCCTGAATTATTTCCACTACAATTTGATACCTGGTTTAAAAGAGAGAGAGAGAGAAAAGGTTGAATAGGAAGAAAATGCCATTCGCGGGGATACTTTAAACTGTGTCTGTACTAATCAGACATGACAAGGTGTGAATCCTGCCCATGTCTCATGAAAACCCTCTGACAGGGACTGAGCACCTACACCAGACCGGGTGCGATGCCATGAGACCCCGACGTCAGAATGATGAACTTGCTCCCCCTACTCAGAGAGAAATTTGAGGTTACACTCAATGTCTCCCACATTGGTGACAGAGCCTGCTGATTCTTCCCCCCGAACCTGCACTGTCCTATAAGGAGGGCATGAGCTCAGGTGAAGAATTATCTTATTCTAGGTGGCTACTTCGATTAATTAAATCAAAAATCGAGTTCCTTGGTTGCATTAGCCACATCTCAAGTGCTCCATAGGCATGCGGGGCTTGTATACTGAACAGTCTATGAACATTGCCATCACCGCAGCAATTCTATTGGACGACGCTGTCCCACCAACTTCACTCACAGCCGTCCTCGGCCTTCCAGTCCACTGCCCTCACTGCTTCTCACTGGGAAGAGACCTTCAGACCGACAGAAGAGAGCACCCGCAGTGGGAGCACGTGTCAGCGTTGTTTCCGCTCCCCACGTAATTCTAACGCGCAAAGCTGACAACACCAGGTACGTGTACGTGTGACTAAGAACACCTTTTCTCAGGAAAAATACACGTTTACTTTTAAGTGTTGAGTACACCCCTAGAGTTGTGGCTATGTTGAGCATATTCAGGTGGGCTTTTTGAACTCAAGTTCTAGGGCTATTCTGTGGGTACTATCATTCCCGCTGCTCTTGACAATGGCCCTCTTATCCAACCCACCTTCTTTTTCTCCTCGCTGTACACCTGGGCTTCAGCAGAATAGTCCCGTGCAGGCCTCCCCAAACCAGATCACTTTCCAGGCTTTTGCTCATGCCGTTTCCTTCTGGAAACCATCTCCCTACTTGTCCACCTATCCAGATCCTACACGTAGTCCTTCTTCTCTCAAATGTTCGCCACCCCCCTAATTCACATGAGTATTTCTCTTCTCTGAAGTCCTAACTTACCTCTGCTCCATAATAGTACCTATTTAGGCATTATTTTATATTGCCGATTTAAAGAGTCACATTTTCACAAACAGTGCTGTGAATGAAGAAAATGGGCGTGCCCCGTCCTTTTCACTTCTGGGCCTAATACTTCTTTAAGAAATGGTAATACATCTGAGCCTAAGACGAAATTGTGGCTTTGTGTGTAATACAGATATGCTACCTTTTTTCTCTCCCACTTCATCACGAACCTCTGAAGACGAATTGTGTGTTGTACTCTCCTACAGGACCAAGCCTGGAGCTAAACACATGGTAAGCACTCGGTCAATAGCAGTGAGGGGTCTGTACTCAATGTTTGTGTTCCCCCCAAATTCGTGTGTTGAATCCTAATCTCCATTGAAATGCTATTTGGAGTTGGGACCTCTGGGAGATACCTAGGTCATGAGGGGGGTGTCTGCATAAATGAGACGCGTGCCCTTATAAAAGAGACCCCAGAGAGCTCACTTTCCACCAAGTGAGACTACAGTGAGAAGACCACCATCTATAAACCAGAATGTGGGCCTTCCCCAGACACCCAATCTGCCGGCCCCTTGATCTTAGAACTTCCCAGCTTCCAGAAGTGTGAGAAATCAATGCTCCTTGCTTAAGCCACTCACTCGATGGTATTTTTGCTATAGCAGTCTAAACTGACTAAAACAATGAGCTAAATTAATAAGGGTTAGCATCTGTAACACTTAACAGGTACACACAGTATTCTGAACAATCTGTTCTTTTGATATTCTTAGTGATTCGTGCTCTGGGACAAATGAGTCATCAGTGATACTGAAAAATAATATACATCATTTGAGGAAAGAGTTAAGTTTTTAAAATGAATCCGTAACATTATTAGGTAATACCAGCTAACACTTACAGATTCTTCTCATTAGGTACCAGGTACCTGTTTAGATACTTTCATTTACATTATCTCATTTAACCCTCATAATTATCCCGGCATAACCCTCCCCTCAGCTGTTGAAATCTTATTTGACCTTAAACACTCAGTCCATGACCATCCCTCTCTGAAGCTTCCTAGATTCCTGTCTTCTGCGGGATGAAATATTTGCTCCTACCCACTTCTTTAGCTCTTCACTCTCTACTTCTGGCCTTAATACCTTGCTTCATATTTAACTATTTATACCCACGTGGGTCTCTATGCTGGACTATTAGGATCTTGCTGGCAGGTGAAAGAATTCAAGGATCCACAACCAACTCATCTTTACACACACCAGACCCTCCTCACACTGTGCTTTGTGCACAGTAGGCGTTTGAACATGGTTAATGAATTTGTAGAATTCACTTTCACTTGAAACCAAAGGGCAAAATAGGAAATGAGTGACTTTCTCATTCTCAACAAAGCTATTTAAACTACTGTCAACTGTTCAGAACAGATCTGGAATTACTAGAACTGGTTTCAAGCCAAATTAAAAAATAAAAACAGTCTACTTATTTCATTAGGCACACCTTACACATTTTTAAAAAATACATTAGTTTAGAGCCATCTTGGGCACACACGCTGGAATGTCCTACCAACATCAAAGGATGGACAAATCCTAGTCTCAGGTGTACAGTATGGTAAATGGTTTAAAATACTGTTTTTAATATTAAAACTAGAGGCCCGGTGCATGAAATTCATGCACTGGGGGAGGGGGGTGTCCCTCAGCCCAGCCTGCACCCTCTCCAATCTGGGACCCCCTGGGGAATGTCTGACTGCCCATTTAGGCCTGATCCCTCTCACAATCCAGGACTGCTGGCTCCCAACTGCTCGCCTGCCTGCCTTCCTGATTGCCCCTAACTGCTTCTGCCTCCCAGCCTGATCACCCCCTAACCACTCCCCTGCCAGCCTGATTGATTACTAATTGCTCCCCTGCCAGCCTGATTGTCCTTAACTGCCCTCCCCTGCAGGCCTGGTCACCTTTAACTGCCCTCCCCTGCAGGTCTGGTACCCTCCAACTGCTCTCCCCTACAGGCCTGGGTCCCCCCACAACTGCCCTTCCCTGAAGACCCGGTCGCCCCCAACTTCTCTCCTCTGCAGGCCTGGTCACCCCTAACTGCCCTCCCCTCCAAGCTTGATTGCCTACAACTGCCCTCCCTTGCAGGCCTGGTCCCGCCCAACTGCCCTCCCCTGCTGGCCTGATCACCCACAACTGCCCTCCCTTGCAGGTCTGGTCCCTCCCAACTGCCCTCTCCTGCTGGCCATCTTGTGGCGGCCATCTTGTGTCCACATGGGGGCAGGATCATTGACACATGGGGGCAGCCATCTTGTGTGTTGGAGTGATGGTCAATTTGCATATTACTCTTTTATTAGATAGGGTAGAGGCATATTACTCTTTTATTAAATAGGGTGGGGGCCGGCTGGTTTTCCCTGAAGGGTGTCCTGGATCAGGATGGGGGTTCCCTTGGGGCATGGGGCAGCCTGGGTGAGGGGCCTGTGGTGGTTTGCAGGCCAGCCACACACCCTGGCGACCCAAGCATAGGCCCTGGTATCTGGGATTTATTTATCTCCTATAATTGAAACTTTTTAGCCTTGAGTGGAGGCCAGGGCCGGCCAGAGCGGACAGGAAGCTTGGCTTCCTCCATTGCTGGGGAAACCCAAGCCTCTTGCTCGCTCCGTGGCTAGCTGCCATCTTGGTTGGGTTAATTTGCATACTTGCTCCTGATTGGCTGGTGAGTGTGGCTTGTGGGTGTAGCAGAGTGATGGTTAATTTGCATGTTTCTCTTTTATTAGTGTAGATTAGTAAGGACATATTATAAATTAGAATACCATGAAGCTGTTTCCCAACTCAGAAAGTGTCTCAGAGTAGTTAAGAATATGAGTTCTGGTACCAAATGGCCTGTGTTCAAATCCTGCTCCCAACACTTACTGTGTCACTGGGAAAATTATTTAAGCTCTCTAAAACTCAAGAGTCCTCATCTGTAAAAAGGGGAGTAACAGTTTTTTCCTGATAGGGTTGCTATGAAGAGGAAATGAGATAACACCTTTAAAACAGTTGGAATAGTGCCTACCCCACAGTGAGAGTCCAATAAATGTTAACTATAGCTATCGTTCCTTAACCTACTACTGACTCTTCAGAGGCGCACTGTTTAGGGGGACGGTATGTGTGTGCTTGTTAAACATACATAAAACTTTTGTAAGTAGCCTTACTTTTTTCCAGACTCTAGGAGTGTCTCAGCTAATCAATCTAAGACCACCAGGGTCACTGTAGTACAACAAAATCAGGTTTACTGACCCACTGCACTGGGCAAGAGGAACCACGGGGCATCTGTAGTGACTGCAGGGTTCTGGGAAAGGATGGAGTGTGGGTGGGATTTAAGTGAAGCAGCAGAGGATAGGCTGGATGCAGGGCTGTGTAAAGAGGTCACTTCCAGGTGAATCCAGGGTCCGATTGACTTGGAAACTGCAGTTCAGGTAGACATGGAATGCTGAGCCCAGAAACCCCTTAGTGCAGCGCGACTTCTGGGTGCTGAATGAGGCTGCTTCTCTGTGTCGAAGTGACTGAAATCCTCCAGGCACGAGAAGGATGCACCATTCTTACTGAGAATCTCAAACAGCACAGTTTTTAACAGTCCAGGCAAGATCTGAGAGACCGCTGTTTCTCAGTGAACAAGAAAGCAGTAGTCACTCACTCACACGAGGGAGTCACTCTAACACGTTACAGCTGCCGCGTGTACTTGGAAGGAGACTGTTTCCAGTTAGCTTTGGAGCTGCCTTTAGTAGCTGTTACTCCAGCCTGATAAATGGATGGGCAGACTGCACTTGCCCAGGCTGAGCCAATTTCTACTTTCTCTACAGAACATATGTTCATTGAAGAACATTAGAAAATACACAGAACACAATATTCATAGTTAATCACAACATTTGGTATATCTTTATAACCTTTTTTCTAGGCAAATATGATATTTTGCTATTTTATAAGACTGGATTTCTGCTATAAATACTGCCTTAGAGCCTTTTAACTTAGCAATTTATAGTTACTAACTTCCAATATTATTAAACCATTATTATTACATGGCAACCCATTATATACCTGCTCCAAGAATTTTTTTTTTTTTACTCAACCCTTATTGTTAGGCACTTTGGTTATTTCAAGCTTTTCTCTATTTTAAATAAAATTGCAAGAAATAGTCTTAGAGAAATCTTTCACACATTCATGACTATTTCCTTCATATAAATTATTATTATAACTATCAAAAAGAATGCATATTTTGTGACCTGTTTTTCACATTCTAAAACTGTGCGACAAAAAGATAATTATCCTCCTCCCAGCAGGACACGAGACTGTGTTTTCCTACACCCTGCCAACAACGGGTGTCATCACGTTTTTTTAAAATGTATTTTTTTTCTTGATTTCAGAGAGGAAGGGAGAGGGAGAGAGAGAGAAACAGCAATGATGAGAGAGAATTATTGATCGGTTGTCTTGGCACGCCTCACACTGAGGATCAAGCCTGAGGCCCGCAACCCGGGCACGCGCCCTGACCGGGAAACAAACCATGACCTCCTGGCTCAGCCGTCGGCAAACCGATTAGCCAACAGAGCCAAATATCCACAGTACAACGATTGAAATTTCTTTTGTGAGCCACATTTTTTAAACGTAAACTTCTTCTAACGTCACTTCTTCAAAATAGACTCGCCCAGGCCGGGGTGTTTTGTGGAAGAGCCACACTCGAGGGAAAAGAGCCGCATGTGGCTCACGAGCCGCCGTTTGCCGACCACGGTCCTGGCTCATAGGTCGATGCTCAACCACTGAGCCATGCTGGCCAGGCTCGAGTTTTTAATCTTCACCAGCCTTCTGAACAAAGCAGAGTGCCTGGTTTCTACGTGCGTATGCGCAGGCTCTCAAGGCTCCGGGCGGTCCCCTCAGGAGGCATGTTGCATGGCGTCAGGGCCAGGGAGCAGGAGCACCAGCAGGGCAGATCTTTTCCATTAGGACTCGGAGGAACGAGATCCTTCCCCCTGACGGGGCTTCCCACCTGCTTTCCACTTCCCTGGTGCAGAAGGGAGCGGCTTCCACAGGGGAACAGGCACGCCTCCGTACCGTTTCCCACTGTGCACACCCGGCAGACGGTAACCCTATGTGGGCAGAACACTGGGGGCACAGGCCTCCAGGCCTCCCCAGCCACCTCGAGGGCAGAGGAAACCTTCATCTGCGCATGTCTGTACGCTCTCTGGATATACAGCTATATATCCCAGCCAAACCAATCAGATAGTTCTGGGCCAGAGCAGCCTGAGGTGTCCTGAACGTATGTATACACACAATTCATGTTATATGTACAGAAAATAACCTGGAAATATATATACCAAGTATTAACAGTTTTTATCTGCTTGTGACAACTGATTGCTATTTCCTTAATCTTGTTTATATCTTTTAATCTCCCTAAAATAACTACATTACCATATATTCATTTTCTAGATCCCAGAGACTACAGAAATTACATGTTCCAGGAGCAACCAAAGCTTCATCATGCTGGCTAGCTGGTACTCTTTAGTTAACCTCAGGAAAGGCAAAACTGCCCTGCTGGTGTGGCTCAGTGTTTAAGCATTAACCTATGAATAAAGAGGTCACAGTTCGATTCCCTGTCCGCGTACATGCTGGGATTGTGGGCCCAATCTGCATTGTGGGGCATGCAGGAGGCAGCTGACTGACGGCTCATGGACAATGTCGTCAGTCATAAGAGTGACACTTGGGTCTTCATGTGCCTTATATCCCTTGGCCCAGGATGAAGAGAGGAGCACTGCTATTTCTGGGGTCTCCTCAAACCCCAGCTGGGACACTGAATTCCAGCAGGCCCCTGGTGATCGATCAGTGTTCACAGTGAAATTAAATGTTTCCAGTCCTTGACCTGATGACGATAACAACTACTGTGGCAGCTAAGAATTAGAACCATGCAGATTCTGCGCTAAGTGCTTTACCTGCATGGCCTCATGCTCCCAACTGCCCTTCGGAAAGCACGTACACTTTCGCCACATGGCCAGTGCTGCCCCCAGGACAAGCACAGAATAAATTCCTTCATTTCAGAGAGATCACGAATGTCTTTATCCCCAAATTCCCCCCCCCATATCAAATTTCACATCGCCGCCAATAGCTAGTTCTCTCTGCTCCTCAGTGAAAATAACCGGTGTTCTCTGACATGTTTAATCCCACTTCTGTGTCCTCTGCCACTTCCCAGACACCAACAGGAGGAATTATATTCTCAAGTCAATGTACTTTTACTTCTCATAAAACTGTGACATCTTTTAGAACATGTCTCGTACGTAGCCTCGCATTTCAATGAGTTCTTAACTAAATTTATATTCATTTGTTGTTATAACAACTTGCCAGGCTTCTCGCTGTTTTCCATGCCGATTTCCTCTCCGCATTCGCCCACACTAACCTTTTCCCTGGATGCCGTTGGTGCGGATTGATTTCTGAAAGGGTGCATTAGTCTGCGCAATTTTTTCTTTCGTGTCCCTCTGTAATTAATCCTGTTTTTCTGCTCATGATTCACAATATAGTTTCAGAATCACCGTTCAAAACACTGAAATGTCCATTTTGCCAAGGTTTGTTAAACCCGGCTCTCAGGGAGGCCTTCATGAATGAGGATCTAGTGATATTCTCCTCACTAGAGTCACCGTGTATCTCAAAACTGTGATATACACAGTTGTTAAATAACTAAAATATAACAATTTTATGACATAACATCTAGCCAAGACTTCAGATTGGCAGCAGATGGGAGAACATTCCATTTAAAAGAGATTCTCAACACGAGTTGCATGTTATAATCAGCTGGGAAGCTTCTGGAAAACAGTGATGCCCAGGTTCCACTCCAAGCAGTTACAGAACAAGTCTCCCATCTCCTGGAGGAGCAAATACTTTTCATCAGCGCACTCTTTACAAAGACGCTGGGGAATCGCACAGCCCGGGCTGCATGCCTGGCCAACAGCCTGCCCAGTCCTTGAAGGCCAAGCGGCTCCTGTCAGGGCCGAACCTTTCATTTTCCTTGTTTAATGTTTACTTTGACTGCAGCTTTCTCTTCAAAACAAAGCAACACAGCTCCTTCTCCAGCAAGGCTGCAATTGCCAAGTTTCATTAACGGATGCACCGTGGCTGGGAACCCTGTTTTGCCTTCCCTGACTGGTCATTGTCTCACCGCCCACACACGGACGGTAGGGAATCCATTCAGCCTGCCCTTTAATATCCTGCATCAAGATGACTCTGAGATTCATGGCTCCTGTTTTATTAACCAAATTGATCACTGCTCCCACTAGAAGACGCTGGAAAATTCAAAATATCATACCAAGCCAGTTATCACATCCTTGCTTTGCCTTCCTGGATGCCAGAAAAGAAGAAAAAGAGAGTAGCTAAGGAAAAGTGAGCTATCCTCCTGTAATTTTTTTAAAGCCTGGGTGATTTTAATACACTGCCAGGGTAAAAACCACTAATTTAGTCTATTTTAAGAGAACATTTCTAGGTCTAAAGTCCTACTGTGAAAGCATCTCATGCCAACTTAAACAGAAAAACAAACTCCGCAGGACTTCATCATCACCTCCAAGCTTTGTGTCTCTTTGTTTTTAATGCATTCCAGCCTAGTAGAGCTAAATGACTATTTTTCCCCTTCAGAAAATATGCCTCCGTCTCTCACATGTGCATAAAACAAAAGTGGACAGTTTCATCAACTGCTCAGTCTAAAGAAGACACAGTCCCTGCCTTAGGCAGCCAACCCTAAGATTTTCTGAAGAGCAACTTAAAGACAGGAACCAAGAACACAAGAAAGTCAGACAGCAGTGTACTCTCATTTTATCGGAGAAGCAACGGAACGGTTCGGATTGCGACTGAAGGAAGCAGCTCCGTGAGTGCTGGTCAGCTGATAAAGCTGCGTGATGGAGGTTTTAGAAAGGAGTCTGATAAAACACGATTTTGCCTGTCAATAACCGTAAGCAGACCTGACCTTGGAATAGAGAGCAATTTTTCTATCAGATAAACAGTAAGCAGCCAAGTAACAAGATAATTTATGCACCACCACCTACTTTTTTGAGCAAAATGATCAATCTCTGCTATTGCAGAATTGTTCCTGGACTTACCATCGCTCTAGTTCAAGCTGTGCAAGAAGTAGTTAGTCCTCAGGCCTGCCCCTAAGATGCAGTGAATAGGGACAACAGCCCCATGCATCAAAGATATGCCAGGGTCATATCAAAGAGAACTCCCTGGCATCTTCCCTGCACCTGAGAACCAGCGCAGTTACCCAGCTGTCATCCTGACAAGCAAAATGAGCACTTCAGTTAGTGGCTGTTAGAACCCTAGGGCTGCACTGAATAGCGTAAGTCCATCTACCCTCCGCAAAGTCCCAGGAATTGTCTCACAGCCAGCTTCAGGGGAAACGACCTCAGGATAACGCAGTATGTGCGAAAGTACAGTACTCCGAAGGGAACTCTGCAGGTATGTATCTACCATCGAGAAAAATGCCTCTCACAGTCTTCTTCTCCAAAGGCTCTTTGCCGAGCTTGCGGAGGGGACCATACATCTTCAAGATTACCATGGCCCCACAGCTGATGCTGCCAAATGCACAGGACTCTTTCCAGATGCCCACCTTCCTTGTCACCAGGTAATTCTGCAGCTCCTCCAGAGGAAGCTATTGACTTAGTTCCCAAGAGTTACGTGAGGAACTGCAAGTTTATAAAGAGACGGAGATCAGCCCTGGCCGGTTTGGCTCAGTGGCTAGAACATCGGCCCATGGGCTGAAGGGTCCGAGGTTCGATTCTCATCAAGGGCATGTACCTCAGTTGCAGACTGGTTCCCAGTTTGGGCGCAAGCAGGAGGCAATCAATGGGAGTTTCTCACATCAATGTTTCTCTCTCTCCCCCGACCTTCTCCATTCTCTCTAAAAATCAATAGAAAAATATCCTCGGATGAGGATTAAAAGAAAAAAAAGAGGTGGAGGTCAGAAGAACAGGTCACTCCAGCTGGACTCAGTCAGTACACCAACTTAGCTCTGAACTGTATTCTTTCTGTTTCTAATAGAGTAGGTCCTTTCAGAGTTCCATTATCTTATCACCAAAGTACCTCTGAGTGTTCTCCCTTTGACTCTAAAAACTTTGTGGGAGACACAAAGCCTAACAGGAAGATGGAAGGCACAGAGAACTCAACATATGGAACAGAAATAATACACCACGGAAACGCCTGTCTGGCTGTCTGCCCCCGCTGCTCCTGTTGCTGGCAGGAATAGAGCTGGAAGAGGCAGTGGTCAAGCAATCTGCAATATTTTATTTTACTCTTATGTACAGGGTGGGGCAAAAGTACACTTTCGGTTGTTCATGTGATAAACAATACAATAGTTAACAAATAGTAATACAAGAATAAACGTTATGTTTCATGTAGTCACAACTGTAAACCTATTTTTGCCCCACCCTGTATTTAGCGACAATCACTGATAATGCTACTGAAGATACTCAACAATTACTGGAAGGGCATTCTTTAAAGTGCAAACCACCCAAATTTTCCATCAGCTGATCGGTGGATAAACAAAAGAGGGCATTCACACAACGGAATATTATTCAGCCAACAGGAGGGATAAAATATGGATACATGCTTCACGTGGATAAACCTTGCAAACATGCTGAGTGGAAGAAGTGCCATTCACAATAGGCCACATGTTGGATGACTGACGTACATGAATGTCCAGAACAGGCACATCCATAGAGACAGGACAGAGCCGCGGTGGTCAAGAGCTGGGGGAGGAGAGGAGTGGAAAGGGATTGCTGACGGGGACAGGTTTCTTCTCAGGGGCATGAAAATACCCTGGAATTAGTGGTGACGGCTGCACGGCCTTTGAATATACTAAAACCCACTGACCTACACACTTTAAAGTGATGAATTTGATGGCATGTGAATTATCTCAGTATTTGAGAAAGCCACGCTGCAGCTGAGCACTGCTCCTGCCTGGAAGTCCCCTGGTGCTCAGAGGCCTGCCTTCCCGGGACCCCCACGGAGCTATCCTTCAATGCTGCCCTATTTTGAGAGCACGAGGAAGTGATGTTAGAGAAAGATTTAAGTGCTCGTGCTGTTTCTGTTCCATCATGCATTTAAAGAGGGAAAGGGGAACGTGTCAAGTCAGAATTTCTCGTGTGATGTTGGCCACGCAGACTGAAGTAATCCCCAATGCGCCCACGGTGGCAGGGCAGGCTGCTCCCAGTCACCCTGGGGCAGAAGACACCATGATTCCGTTTTTAAAGGGCAATTCTTACGGAGCTGTTCATTTTCCCGCTGGATGGTGAACTGCCAACATTAAGCTATTTACAGCATTTCTAATTCTGAGCCTTTGAGTAGTATATTTTGAAGAAGATAAACCATTCATTCTTACCAAATTCATTTATAATATGAAGAACTGTCCTCAGATACAAAATGACAGATGATGGTGGAACACCAATAGTAGTATTAAGTAATTAGCTCAAATTTTATTTTTAAAGATTTTGGTCAGCTTTTTATAACTCACCTTAATGTTGACGCTAGTTCAGAGGCATATAAGACAAATGTAAAATCCTCAAATAGTCCAAAAATCGAATTTCAACCAATATTTTACTTTCCCATCAATGATTTACTACAGTACTTATCTGAAGCAAAATGGCATACCAGAACTTCCTTTCTTCCACATGTATTGTCGTCCTGGGACACTAGACACAGGGTAACTAGAGACAGAAGCCTAGAAAACCTGCAAGCTGCCCAGCACTATATAATCATACTGTATACATATATATACGTGCTGTGAAAAGAAAAATTAAAAACACACACACTCACCCTTAAAATATCTCAAGTACATTAAGTGAGATTGAACTTTCCTACAAAAGAGACTCCTGGGATATATTTCAAATGTGTTTTCCACACAATTAGTCAAGAATCCCTTATTTCCAAACCTGGGCTCTGCAGTGAATTTCATAAACACATCGTCTCCTTCCAATGCTTTCCGAAGGTAAGCATCAGAGCAGCTAAGCAGACACTCCCAGCAACTAAATAGCTCTCAATCTATGATAACCTAATTATTTGAAAAACATTATACTTTGAAAAATCTAATTCCACTGCTAAAGAAGAAGCTAGATAAATTTCGTTATCACTAAGTGGTAAGATTTACAGACGTCCTTTACTTCTGCTTCCCCAGCAAACACATTTTTCTTTCCCTAACCAGGCAGAGGATGATAATGAGTAGCTATTATCCTGCTATGACTGAGGACCAAGTACCTTAGCTGCTTCAAGAACTCAACATCAGAGTTGCTGTTAATGAGCTTGATGAACTCTTCGTAAGAAGGAGCATAGGTGTAGGCTCTCTTGTGATGCTCGTTCACGTGTTCTCTGCGCTCCAGCTGGGCAAGCAACATCTGGTTGATGTAATCGGGATTGCTAAGGAATGCCACCACTGGCTTCAAGACTGTGGGAGGAGAAAGCACAACTGAGAATGGCAGTGCCCTTTAGAGGGGTTGTTTTTATGTCATAAAATTGAAACTGCATTTGGGAAACATCTTTAACTACCCAAAGGGGGAACATTCGAACACACACATACCCACATGTATGGCTGCCTATCTACACCAAATTGCTAACAAAGCTATTAAAATTAAGTACATCGATTTTCCTTTTATTTCTTTTTTAAGGCTCATATGATTTGTCTGCCAAAAGATGAAAGTCAACATTCTCCCAAATGCTGAAAGTGGACCTGAGGGAGGGAACTGTTAAAAAGTCGATGGCACTATTATAAATTCACTCTATTAACTTTAGGTTCAAAAGTTCCGCTTTTCTCTGTGGTTGACTAGTTATCAGCTAATGGGCACTGCTGGCTAATCTTGAGATAATAAATGAGATATTCAATCAATGCATATCAACTGCAACATTATTTATTTGAACGTCTGAGATAGGAAAAATTTCTCTTAGGTCATATCTTCTTTCATTTTTCTTATTCTGGCTAAGCATTTCCCTGGATATACTTTTTTCTAGTAATTACCTTATATTGTGGTACGGTTCCACTTTTTATTTATTTCAAGTTCACAAAATGTCATTACATATCAATGAATCTTTTAAAAAAATATTTTTATTGATTTCAGAGAGGAATGGAAAGGGAGAGAGAGATAGAAACATCAAGGATGAGAATCATTAATCAGCTGCTTCCTACATGCCCCCTACTGGGGATAAGCCTGCAACCTGGGCATGTGCCCTGACCGGGAATCGAACCGTGACCTTCTGGTTCACAGGTCGATGATCAACTGAGCCACAGGGGCCAGGCTATCAATGAATCTTATAGCAAAGGTATTTTAAGTACATGCACACTGGAGTTTGACTACAGATGTTCTTTCACTAATGTTTATATTATTGGTGTAGATAAATCAAAAGCTATCCCAAATGGGTGCTTCACTATGGAGAGCATAGGGCTGGGTATCCTATGTCAAAATAAACAATAAAATGTACTCTTCATTTGGTAATATTATGTAAAAATTGGTTTATCACATATGGACAAATGATGGCCTCTCTGAGCGACATTTAAACTTAAACTGTGAAAGTATATTAATTCTCCTATGTCCAACAGTATGCAAGGTCCATGCAGGTGTCCTAGAAGTGTGTAGCCCAAGCATTTGCACAATTATCATCGCATTAGTAATATGAATTACTTATGAAAGTCTACCTTTTGTTGTGAGAATTTCTGCAAGCATTATACGTAAGCTGAGTGACTGGACATCCTTTGAGGGGAGGAGACAAAACACCAGAACCCGAGAACACGTCTGTAGGAATCTTAATTCTTCAGCCGAGTTCCTTAAGCATGCATGCAACACAAAAGGCCTCGGCTGTTCTTCTTGTCTAAAAAATAAATACATGAGAGAGGAAAAAGGAAGGAAATAAAATTCTAGAAACAATTCGGTTATGTGCCATTAGGTAAAAAGTATTTCAAATGGGCAGTACGTTAAGTTTTAATAAGTGTGCCCGCTCCTCAACAATATCAATAGTCAATCATTTTCTCGATCAGAACTAATCTGGAAAAATGCAAGGCATGGCCATTTGGGATTTCAAACCTTAAGTAGCATCAACAGTTATACATACACTAGAGGCCTGATGCATGAAATACGTGCAAGGGTAGGCCTTTGCGGCCCCGGCTACCTGGCAGCCCCAGCTGCCTCATGGCCCCGCCCCCCCCACCCACCTTGGCCTGGCACTGCCCACATCTGCCACCACACACCCCCAGTTCCTTGGTTCCGTGGAGCCCCTCCTCCGCCCCCCAAATGATCGCCCCACAGAGGGTGGCCTGGGCCTCCCTCTGTGGGGCAATCGTGGAGCCCCCGACTGATCGCCCCATTGGACGGTGGCCTTGGCCTCCCTCTGTGGGACAATCATGCGACAATGGCCGGGCCCCCGACCAATCACATCACACATGCCTTGGTTGGCCTGACTACAGTGGGTGTCATGGGGTGATTGTCCAGATGACAGTCATTCTGCTGTTTGGCCGTTCAGTCAATTTGCATATTATGCTTTTATTATTACAGATTACTCCTAAATCATCCCAGCAATCCAGAAATGTATGGGTATTTCTTTAACTAAATTATTTTTAGTCTCCTACATCTTGTCATAAATGTGATCTACAGCTTCACTTTTCAAAGAAAAACTCTAACAAAGCATAAGCCAGGGTACCAGCCAGCTGTCCTGACAGGGTGATCCTGGGATTAAAAAAATCTATGGTATTCCCACTGAGGAGAGTCCATGACTTGATGCTACATAATTTGATGGCAAATTGCCTGCTGTGAGGCTCCTGAGTACTTTCCACCTAGTTTTGCTAACCCCGGCCACAGATTCCATCAGCACTGACCCCGTCCCATCCAAGGGCCATTAATTTGAAGGATCTGAGTGAAAAAGAGTGGATAGTAGAACTTTCTATTCATCCTTTTCCTACAGTATCTGGATAGTAATTCAAGAATGACTAGGAAGGTCATTTTTCCAGTGTCTTCCAGATAAAAGGCAAAGTTTACGGGCTTCTTACCATCACTTCCGGCCAAAACTGGAGGAAAAACAAACAAACCACTAAAGAGATGGGGAGGAAGCTTACGAGGTATTACACAGGAAATAAAACAAATAAACGCATAGTAGAGCCTTTATGACTAGCGTCTCTCAAAAGTAAACCTTTTATTTCTTTTTGCATAAGACTAAAGCCTAGTTTCTAGAATATGTACACTAAAAAAAGAAAGATTTCCTCTTTGTCTTCTCCAGCAAACTATAGGAATTCAAGCCTAACGTGAAAAGCCAACAAATGAACAGATTTTAAGAGAAAGCCTTTGCACATATAATATGTTGACTTTTTTTAAATGGCACCTTAGCCCCAGCCAGTTTGGCTCAGTGAATAGAGCAACAACCTACGGACCAAAGGGCCCTGGGTTCGATTCCAGTCAAGGGCATGGACCTCGGTTGCAGGCTCCTCCCAGGTCCAAGCCCTGGTTAGGGCTCCTACAGGAGGCAACCAATCGATGTGCTTCTCTCACATCAATATTTCTCTTCCATTCTCTTTAAAAATGAGTGGGAAAATATCCTTGGGTGAGGATTAAAAATAAATAAATAAATAAATAAATAAATAGTAAGAAAAATGGCACCTTTAATTATTTTAAACTCTAGCTATGCTGCCAGCTAGAGTTGATATTTTAATATAGTAAGATTTAGATCCTACTTTGCCATTTCAAGCACTTTTAAGAATGATGCTTTATTTTAAAACTAGTGTCCCAGTGCACAGATTCATGCACATTGAAAGGAAATTAATTAGAAGAAATATTTTAATATTGCTATTCGCCCTTTCGCTATAATAGAAGCATCAACCAAATCCACGATCGACAATGACAGATCAAAACACACATGTGCAAATGGCGCCAGCGAGAGCTTTATAAGTATCGCACATGCACGAGTCAGCTTAGCCTTTTATACACTGAGTGGCCAGATTATGATGATCTCTGAACACATAATAATCTGGCCACTCAGTGTATATCCTATATAATAAAAGGCTAATATGCAAATTGTCCCCTCAACCAGGAGTTAGACCAGCAGGCAGCCTGGCCGACTGCCCATGTCCCCTCCCCCTGACCAGGCTGGCCGGACCCCACCCATGCACAAATTCATGCACCAGGCCTCTAATACACACACACACACACACACACACACACACACACACACACACACTCTGAAAACACTGCGTTCAGAGATCATAATAATCTGGCCACTCAGTGTATATATAAACTTACTTAATTAGACCTGCTTTCTGATTTAGCTAAACTTTTTCCAGCCCAGTGAAGAACCCCAACTTCTCTTTCAGGTAATTGTCAGCAACACAGCAGTAAATATCAACACAAAGCAGATTATTATTGTAGATCACACAGGCAAAAAAAAGGTAAAATATTTAACTGTAGCAGTGTTTGACTATATTGTACACAGTGAGAAAACCTGAAGTCATTTTCAAGTTCCACCATTTCTACTTCTTTTCAGTTGGGTCAAGTTTCTAAACTTTCTAAATCTCCATTGTCTTGCTAATGAAAAGAAAGTAGGATTCTACTGAGTCTCCTATCTACCTACTCTAGGACTTCTGTGAGGATTAAATGAGATGAGGCACGAAAACGCTTCACATACATTTGGTTGAACTGTAAAATGTTTGCACCTGGCTATAAAGCAAGTCAGGTTCCTGGGCTGAAGAAATTCCAAGGAGGCTAGTCACTAGGGAGAGGAAGGCGGGCGTTGCTACATAACGTCATTAGCCGGCACCCACAGCAACTGTTTCCAGGCTGGGCTGGGCTGGGCTGTGGGCTGCATTTTGCACCACGGGGTCTTGGCAGCATTGGCTGCGATTTGGTGGGGTGTCACTCTGGGGTGGTGGTGGGTCCTGTGTCCAACTTGGGGGAAGCCAAGTGTTGGTTTGTTGGTGCCAGGTCCACAGTGCTGTTTCTTTTTAAATGGCCAGTGCACATCATGGCAACTCCTGCATTGAGCATCTACCCCCTGGTGGTCAGTGCACATCATAACAACCAGTCGGAGGGAAGGACAGACACTTAGCCTTTTATATATATATATATAGATGTATGTTTGGTTAATATCATTGGGGGAAGTTGGCCAAAAAATAACCCACTTTTATAAGAGAGGCTTCTTTAAATAATAGCCAAATCCCTCTCAGAGCGTACACGTCCCTTCTCTGTCCCTGTGGAAGGCAGATCATGACGAACCTGACCCTCGACTTCCACCAGTTCCTCTCCCTCCTAGAGCTAAGTCAGGGGAACACCTTCAGAGTGAGCCAGTCAGAAGGCTGCCCACACAAGCCTCATCTCTGGAAAAAGGAAAGGTGAATGTTTCCCCGATACCCTCTGCCAACTCTCCGCAGGATATTCCCATGATGCTCCCTACCATGTGGACATCAGGTATTGCTTCAGAAGTCAAGAAAGAATCGCAAATCAAATGGCTGCTTCTGGGTCAGCAGACGTCCGTCTTGCTTTCTGGTAGATGGCAGCCCTAATCCTGGCAGCAGCCTTTTTATTCAGTATGAGTCTGTTTCCTGCAGTTCCTTTTCCTTACTTCGGGGTTCTCATTCCTTTGATGAGGAAAAGGACTTTTTGTAAATGTTATATGTTCACTATTACTTCATTTTTTCATCCACACCAACAAGTATATATGATCACCAGCATTTTACAGGTGAGATATTAAGGATCTAAGTGGTTAAATGAATGGTCCAAAACACAGAGTTAATACAGAAATAATGTTCAAGTACAGATTATTTACTCGACGCCACAACCAGAGATTGCAAAGATGAGAGGAGGAAAAAACTGCAGAGTTAAAGAAGGAAAATATGTGAATAAAAACATTATTCTTCCCCCTTAAACAGCATGCTGGTGCTTGACTGGTAAAACATGGAGATTGTAAAGACACTACACAGTTAAAGACGCTATCGATTTAATAGCATAAAAAAACAATCATCCTTAGATTTTCCTGAAACCTGCTGGAACAAAACAGATGGGACAAAGGAAGAGGAAGCAGAGGCAAGAATTAAATGTGATCTGGATGGGCTGAAAGCAGCAACAGAATGTTGGCCTGGAAATAAAAACAGGCTGACCGGAAAGCCACCTCCACACAACTGCCTAACAGTCAACCAGAGGATGTGTTGCTTTTATTAATGCAATTTATTATTCTCTTGTCTGACAGTGGCCAATTCAATTGGAGCCTCCTGGGCTGCCAAGCCATTTCACACGCAGGGGATACCTGCACATTCATGGAGATTTCTGGTTCGGGGGCACGGTTTAGCTGGGGCAGGCAAGGACAGATCTAGCCAACAAACCTGAGCTGTCTACCAGTCTCATGTGTGATGTGCAGAAGGTGACCTTAGTTCTCCAGGGTTCACCTCCAGGGCACGCAGGATCATCTATATCAAAATGCCAGTGACCTACCGGCACTTTTTAAAATATCCATAATCCCAGTGATACAGTCTTTTCTTTAATAAGGACCATCAACTAGAACGTGTAGGCAGAGCCCAGATATCAGCAAAATAAATCTACCCTGGGCATAAGACATCTAGAAGCCCAAAGAAAAGGAGTTTCTCAAATGAAATCAATTCTCTATTTCTTTTACTCTGATGCTTTGTCTGTAACATTTTTATGTTATTCACAAAAGCAGTAATTTCAGAAACTGGTAAATGTCTCAATGAAAAATATATTCTTATGTTAAAATTAGATAATCATAAAAATACGAATCTCTAAACACCTGCTCTTCTCCCAAATCTAAATCAATCTGCCTTCTAACTGAAATAAAATGCTGATTTAAATACTGTCCTCTACTGGACCATAATTTAAATGATTTACTTTAAAATGAACTCCCCCACTGAATTCAAACAAGTCTTGGCAGAGTCTGCGAGGTAGAACTGTGGAGCACTTTACACAGTGGCTCCCCTGCAGATCAGCAGGTGCCCCGGGGGCTGCTGGACCCTGGAAAGGAGAGGCGGAAGCTTCTGAGACTCTGGGGAGGTAACCCACAATCCTACCCCTCACTTTCCTCATTAGTTCACATCCCCTCTTACTGGAAGTTAACTTCTTTATAAACAGCAATATTCAAAGGGTGGTCTGGAGACTCCTATGTGTCCCCAAGGGGGTCTCTGAGGGCAGAACTATATTCATAGTAGCATAAAAATGTCACATTTTTTCACTCTCGGTCTTTCAAGCGCAGCGGAGTGTTCCGGAGGCTAGAGAATGTGTGATGACATCATCACTCTGCCGGTTAATGGGAAGTGTACGCTTGCACTTTAAAGTTTCTTAGTTTTAATATCTAACATGGTAAATATTGATAGATGGAATAATAAGTGGTGAGCTAGTAAATGTTTAACCACCGGCTCTCCAAAGGAGGGAAAAAAAGCTCTGATTTGTAGCATTCATCCATTTCACAGTGTAAGCACAGCCACCCCGGCCAATTACACGCCAACAACCTGATGTCCCTGAACTCAGAGTTAGCTCCCACAAACCAGGACAAGCTGGCCCAGCATACCATGAGATGTAACCCACAAACATAAGCTCTTTTATTTTTAGGCTCTCAATAACTTTTAAGAATATAGAGGACTCCTGGGACCAAAAAAATCTTGCGAATGGCTGCTTTTCAGTAATTTTTTCAAACCATGAGTTGTAACCCACAAGAAATAAAATAAAATGTACTCAGTCCCACACACCATTTTAAAAAAATGTTAAGAAACAAAAAATACCAGTTATCACATATAATGAGGGTACTGTTTTACAAAATTGGGTCATGATATAAAGTGTATTTCTTACTATGGTTTCCAGTTTTTACAAGTTGGCAAAACACTGGGGGCAGAAAGCTGGAAACTAACAGGCAGGTGATGGCGGTGGGCTTTGGCCCCATAACCCGAGCCGGTGAGACTGTGGGAGAGGAGACCCTGCAGGGAAGGAGGCAATACGCCGAGCCTGGCCTGGACGGCAGCTGCTGTACAGGCGTGGTGAGCAACCAGGTCCACGGAGCAGCATCACCGGGCAGCACGGAGCCCGCTTTCTGATAAAGGCACACACCAGCTCTTCTCAGAAGAGAATCCGAGTCACCAGCAGCCCAACAGGGACGCCAATGCCTACTGCACAAACCTTTCCAGTGCGGCCGTGCAAAAGGCCGACAAGCCTCATGCTAGCAGTTTTCGCATGGAAACATCTCTAATTATCGCCCACAAGCTCCAGTATTAAGTTTCTTTAAAAATCGATTTTCAGGGTACGGTGATGCTCTCAACACAGGACACACACACACACACACACACACACACACACACCTTGAAACTTTTCTAAAAATTTAAAGTCACTGACACTGTAAAACCTTATGCTTAAATGTTCTATTTCTAGCCTTGCCGGTGTGGCTCAGTGGTTAAGTATCGACCCATGAACCAGGAGCTCACAGTTCAATTCCTAGTCAGGGCACATGGCTGTGTTGTGGGTTTGATTCCCAGTAAGGGGTGTGCAGGAGGCAGCTGATCAATGATTCTCTCTCGTCATTGATGTTTCTATCTCTCCCTCCCTCTCTAAAATCAATAAAAACATATTTAAATTTTTTTTTCTATTTCTAGGTATCCATAATACTATAAATAATTCATGACAGTGTTGACTCAATAAAATCCTCTTCACTTGTTTAAGTTATTTATAAAATTAAACAAGTCTATAAAGTTGTTTTCTATCACAAAGTTATTTTGTTTAAATCTATTCTATCATAACACTACAATTATTCCCTTCACTATGTCTACATTTCAAGCCAAGTGTCAGCAAGACAGAATATGCTGGAGTTCGGTCTTGACGGCGACCCCTTGCTCAATAGGAACAGTATTCCCACGTGAAGAAAAAGGCAGGCAGGTTTTCCATGACAACGTTTACCTGGCATTCGCAGCTTTCAGGTCACAGAAGTGGGTGAGCAAGGTTCTCACCACGTCGCTGCAGACGACTTTCACCACATCCACGTGGCTCAGTCTGTGGTGCAGCTGTTTGGCAATTTCCCAAAAGTCTTCCAGGAGCAGGTTGTAAAGCTGCCCCTCGTCCTTGCTGAGGTTCCCATACCAGGACAGCACGTAATCTCTGTAGCTGTAGTCAAACACTGCGAGAGCAAACAAAGCAATGGGAAAACTGAGACGAAGGAAGCAACACCAAAAGACGGCATCTTCACTGGAGACTGGCCACCTGCTACTTAACAGTCACGGCTGGAAGTATAAAGAGAGCAGAAAGCAAAACAAGAAGACCATCTTCCCTAAAATCTTTCAAAATGAAATATTCTCCTCTAACTAGAAGTTTTGGGGTGTGGTGACTGGTGACCATATGTCCTGGATTTTCTTGGACAGCCCAATTTTTAAAGAGTCTATCTTAGTGCCAAACCATCTAAATAAAACAGAGCATCTCAGACAGTGGCCACACCCTTATGGAGTGCACAGGTTATATCATGTGTTGCCTCTCAGCTCCAAATTCACCCTTTTTGCCACGCTTTGATACTGGAGCTCAACCCTGTACACACAACTTTGCCAAATGACACAGTGTTAAGTCCATGTAGGAAAAAAAGGGGAAGCCAATGAGTGATCTTTGAAAGAAATTAGGTCTTCTGAAAATTAAAAATGTTACTGGGCTCAAGTGTGATTCCTCCAAGAGCTCCAAGGAAACAAAACATTTAGCCACATAACCCTACTCCCACTGAAGGACCTGGGCTATTTATAATCACTACTTATTTTACTAGCTTTTTTTCTTTCCTTTTTCAAACACCACTTGACTTGGCTTCATTTTGATGTGACCATACATCATTTCCTGCTTTGCTTTGCTTGTCTACTACACATTGGTTTATCCTCAGGAATCCTGTGAAACAAAATATAACTTAGGATCCTGACCTATTTATTCCACACCTGGCATCCAAATGACTAACCCATAATCCTACATAATAAAAACCTAATATGCAAATCGACCAAACGGTGGAACGACTGGTCAGCAGGGGGTGGGGCCAGCGAGTGAGCGGCACCAGGCCAGCCAAGGAGTATGCCAGTGGGCAGAGGGGGGGATGGAAATGGTGGGGGCGGCGGTGACCAGTGGTGGCAGAGGGGCAATGGGGGACAGGGCCATCCACTCGCAGCCGGGGCAGTCCCCTGATCGGCCTGAGGGTCACCTCCCGCAGAAGGAAGCCAGACTGCGGCTTCGGCCCACTCCCCAGTTGGACATCCCCTGAGGGCTCCTGGTCTGCGAGAGGGCGCAGGCCAGGCTGAGGCACCTCCCCGCCCCCTGCCGAGTGCACAAATTTTTGTGCACCAGGCCTCCAGTTCTCAAATAATGCTTTAGCCTACAACTTATTGCTCATTTTACTCACCTTGACCACTACACACCAACTTAGTTATTTTATTTGTTTTTTTGCAGGAAGGGGCAGAGAGCGTCATGATTTGTAGAAAACCAAGCAGCAAATGGAGCCTCCAGCTCAGGCTTAGTACCCACTCTGTGTGGAGAGCCCACATGTCTGCAAAAGCCCACTGGTCAGAGGAAGCCCTACTCTTGTTCTAATATCCTATGACAGCTTTTTTCTCAGAATATCAGCCAGGAAAGCATATCCAGTTTTTCCAGAATTTCTCAGCTTTATAAATATTTACAAAGTAGCATTTTAAATCCCAAAGT
The DNA here is from genome assembly GCA_026230045.1 of Corynorhinus townsendii. Lineage (NCBI taxonomy): Eukaryota > Metazoa > Chordata > Mammalia > Chiroptera > Vespertilionidae > Corynorhinus > Corynorhinus townsendii. Next base: position 8,870,967 of record JAPDVU010000003.1, on the reverse strand, counting down.
TCAAAAGAATACACAGAGCATCAAAAGTTTTGTTCACATAAGTTTGGCACAAATTGGGCTGAACATAAAAAGAAAAAGATGTAAACAGAGGATTTAATCTCCTACGTTTTATGAAGAAACTAGACTTTTTACATAAAACTGCTATAAATGGCCTTAAATCATCCAATGAGCAAAACATTTGCACTGTAAGCAAATATAAAATGAAGCAGCATAACTTAAGTATGAGCAGTTTGTGAAATGAAGTAACTTGTGTGGTCCAACTATATTTGTTCTTAATATTTTGGATCATATAGGAGATACTGTACTTTCCTAGAACTATTTGGCAAAAATAAAAATATTTTCTCCTTCAAAAAAAAAAGTCTTATTCACAGATACATACTAAGGTTTTTAGATAAATCCTCAAAGTGATTCCATTGGCCTCAGTCATGCTGAGAAGATACTTAATAAAACTGAGCCTTATAGCTGAGAAGAATTGCTTGCTAAGAACTAGGACTAAGGGGCAGGCACTGAAAAGAAAAAAATGATTCTACCTCAATCTTGCACTATTCATTAAATAAATATTTATAGAGGCTTCCAGCATGCAAGGTGGAATCAATATCCACTGAACATGAAAGAAAAGGCGAAACAAAAGCAAAAGCAACAAATGACTCTCCTAGGCCTTTCGGCAATTTTCTGCTCACTTCCAGATATTAATTTGAACAAATAGCTGTTCTGCTTTCTAGATTCGGCAGAAAGTACACACATCTCATCCCAAATTGGACTATTCCATTAAGAAAAAAGCAGAAATTACTGCCGACCCAGATGTAAGAAATTATTGCAAAAAACAAGAATGAACCAATCCTACAATCTCAATTATTGGTAACAAACAAGTAGACCGTGGTTTCTGCACAGTAATTGAGTTTCACGCCCTCCACAAATTGAGTTCCGAGAAGTGAAATAACTTGCTCAGAGTTAACTAGTGGCAGAGCCAAGCCTCCTGCCAGTCACATATTCTATCTACTCAGCACACTGCAGTCTTTCACGAAGATCGGACAAGCCACATGAGTAAAGATGTGAAAAATATAAAATAGCTCCCTCATCCAACAGATATCCAGATTGTCTAAAACCTATTTGTATGAAAAATATATGTAAGAGGCTGTACTTTTAAATTTATCTAGAAGGCAAATATAGGACCAATGGGTAAGAAATCACAAAGAGGTTATTTATTAACTAGAGGCCCGGTGCACGAAATTTGGGCGGGGGGGTTATCCCTCAGCCTAGCCTGCACCCTCTCCAATCTGGAACCCCTCAAGGGATGTTCCAACTGCCCCTTTACAGGGATCGGGCCATGAGGGTGTGGCCAGCCTGGGTGAGGGGCTGACGGCTGTTTGCAAGCTGGCCAAGCCCCCCAGCGGGGACCCTCACCCCATGGGGGTGTGGCCAGCATGGGGGTGTGGCCAGCTCGGGTAAGGGGCTTTTTTTCTTCTTTTTTTTCAGCGCCTCCTTGAGCAGAGGCCAGGGCCAGCTGGAAGCAGGTATCTGGGATTTATTTATCTTCTATAACTGAAACTTTGTAGCCTTGAGCAGAGGCTAGGGTGGGAAGCTTGACTTCCTCCATCACTGGGGGCAACCCAAGCCTCCTGCTCGCTCCAGCTCCATGGTGGCCGCCATCTTAGTCAGGTTAATTTGCATACTTGCTCCTGATTGGCTAGTGGGTGTGGCAGAGTGATGGTTAATTTGCATGTTTCTCTTTTATTAGTGTAGATGTTTACCATACAAAGGAACTGAATAAATCAATAAGCTGTTCAAGAGGCTGCCACATTAGATGGTGAACATTCCATAAGAAACTTTTAAACAAGCTAGATATCCAACTAACAAGAATGACATAGAAAAAATTACTCCCTGAGCTGACAGGCCAGATTACATGACCTCTAAAGGCCCTTGTCTGCACATCCCAATGCCAAATAACAAGAGCATGAGGGCCACCTTGTCAACAAAACATTGCTAGTTCATTTATGTGCAAGTCTTCCTCTCTAGCCCTTTTATTAAAGTTTTCATGCTATAGAATTTTTAACTAACAGCATATAAATCTGCAATCCAAAGGTTTGGAAAATAACAGTGTTTTTTCTTTTGTTAAAATTTAATTTCAAATTATAGCAGGAAATTAAGAGCAATTATAAGAGACTAAATATATTTTTTAATATATATTTTAACTGAATTCAGAAAGGAAGGGAGAGGGAGAGAGAGAGAGAAACATCAATGATGAGAGAGAATCATTGATTGGCTGTCTCTTGCACGCCCCCAACTGGGGATCAAGCCCATAACCCAGGCATGTGCCCTCAACTGGAATCGAACATGGGACAGTTCAGTCCACAGGCCGACACTCTATCCACTGAGCCAAACCAGCTAGGGGGAGACTTAATAGCTTTAAAATAAGATCTTTTCAGCATGCTAAAGGATTAATTTGAAGGACATATTCACCTACATGTCTCATTACATTTGTTAACTACAATGCACATGCTAATTAATACAGCTCTCAAACATTCCTCTGATAACACATTTCAGCTATGAATTGATAAAAATGAATACTGGCAAAAATCTGTATTCAGTAATAGAGATATGTGTTAGACACAGGTATATCTTCTACCAATAGCTCATCAGCACCCCTCTCCAAGCTAAGTATCATAATCATAAAAATATAATAGCTATAAAATGTACAAAACAGCCTTGGCCGATGTGGCTCAGTTGATTGGGGCATCATCTCCAGAGTGTCAGGCTTGATCCCCAGTAGGGGGCATGCAGGAGGCAGCCAATCAATAGATATTTCTCTCTAATGGATGTTCCTCTCTCCCCCGTGTGCTCACTCGTGCTCGCTCGCTCTCTCTCTCAAATGAATAAAAACATAAAGAAAAAAAGAGAGTGAGCTCTAAGAAAGTCATTTTTTTCAACTCTGCCTTTTCCCCAGAGCAATTCAGAGACACAGTCTTCTATGTCCAAGAGGTAGAGCCCCATGACTCGTAAATGTCCATCACCTGAGTCTCTTGGAACAAAGAAATAGTCCCCATTCAACCAGAAACTGGCCTAATGATAATGATAAGGACCACAATAATTTCCTTGTTCATACTAATGGCCCTTTATGGTTTGTAAAGTTTTAAAACTGCAATTTGATACTTGATAATCACTATGTGTAGGTAGAAGAAAGTCATCTTCTGGGAAGATCTGGAGTTACTAGTGTATGTCACTGACTGATCTATTCATTCATTCAACAACATATTGCATACCACTGGGAAAAGTGTCAGACACTAGGTGAGCTGAGCCTAAAGGGGTGGGAGAAGGCAAGTTCTTTCAAGTGGGAGCTCTTCTTCCCATGCCAGCATCTATTCTCGGACAGTGTACCATCCTCTGGATTGGGAGGGAGCCTGGTAACAGCGATTACCACCATCTCTAGGACATGCTCCAAAGAAACTAAGAGGTCTGTTTACTTGTAAAATGACCTGATAATTATCTTCTGTTATAATGAGATTTAAAGGCAAGTCAAAAGATTTGTTTAAAGTCTTTTTTTCTTCTTCTCTATATCTGTCAGTTTCCCAGGAAATGTAGCTTCAGCAGAAACTTAGATATCTGGTACAGGAGGGCAGCTGTTCCGACTTCTCAGACAGACACATAGTTCATTCATACTGTATCTGAACCACTAAATAGAGTTTCTACATGTGAAACTGGCTAACAAAGCATAGTGATGATATCCTTTGATCAGCTCTGAATATGCCATTAAACTTCCAGCATCTGAAGCTTAGTAATTCTTACTGCTCTACAGAAAGTCTAACTATATTATTTCGCTCTGCATACTTGCCTATTACTTCTTTCTTTTTAGTAATTCAATCTATAAAAACTTAAGTTTTTAAAAGATAAATCCTAAGTTATATTGCCCACTTTAGTAGTGACAACAAAAAATACACATACAAACATGAAGACACACATATCTGCCTTGTAATTTACTCAACTCTTAAAATGAATCTGCTTTTAAATTATACTTTCTAAAAGGAATAAAATATATAAAGATAAAATGGTACAAAAATGTTATCTAGTTTAACTTCAGGGAGAAATTTTAAAATAAATGTTCTTAAGCATTTCATATAAACTGAATTTAAATTACTACCGCCTTAATAAATATCTCTGATATAACTTACAAGCATACCAAAAGGCCCTCAATTTTATCAAGGCAAGTCCACTAAAAATAGCTAATAATATTCAGAATTTCAATTAAATGTACTGGTCCCAGAGTTTAGAAATGTAAATTAAAATATTCTAGACATGCTGAAACCGGTTTGGCTCAGTGGATAGAGTGTCAGCCTGTGGACTGAAGGGTCCCAGGTTCAATTCCAGTCAAGGGCATGTACCTTTGTTGCGGGCACATCCCCAGGAGGGGGTGTGCAGGAGGCAGCTGATCGATGTTCCTCTCTCATTGATGTTTCTAACTCTCTATCCCTCTCCCTTTCCTCTCTGTAAAAAATCAATAAAATATATTTTAAAATATATATATTCTAGACATGAAAATTATAACCACTACAGATTTTCTAAATGTTTACAAAGCCATTTAGCAGCTTAGCCTTCTGGACACATATTTAGATTCTAATTCCTTATTAATTTAAATGTCCAAAATTTTTAGTAGGCAATTTTGTTTTTAATTCGTCTCATGTTGGTTTTCAATTAAATGTCCTATATAATAAAAGGCTAATATGCAAATCGACTGAACTGCATAACGACTGGTCGCTATGACGTGCACTGGCCACCAGTGGGCAGATGCTCAACCCAGGAGCTGCCCCTGGTGGTCAGTGTGCTCCCACAGGGGGAGCACCACTTAGCCAGAAGCCGGGCTCATGGCTGATGAGCACAGCGGCAGTGGCAGGAGCCTCTCCCACCTCCGCAGCAGTGCTAAGCCATCAGTCAGACATCCCCCGAGGGCTCCCAGACTCTGACAGGGCACAGACCAGGCTGAGGGATCCTGCCCCGCCCCCAGTGCAGGAATTTCGTGCACCAGGCCTCTAGTTTTAAATAATTACTTTGTTGCCTTGGCCAGGTGGCTCAGTCCTGTATACCAGAAGGCTGCGTGTTTGATTCCTGATCAGAGAACATAACTAGGTTTTGGGTGTGATCCCTGGTCAGGGTGCATACAAGAGGCAACTGATTGATGTTTCTCTCTCTCTCTCAAATCAATAAAAAACATATCCTCAAGTGAGGATTTTAAAAAATATGTATTGTTTTGTTTATTGTGTAGAAAAGCTTTGCAATATTGTTGGTTAATATATTGGCAAAGACCATGTGATTAATATACTTTATTACTAAAATACACATTTTTAATTAATCTTGGTAAAACCGCAATTTGAAGCCTAATTCTACATTTGCTTTGGTTGATTTGGGGACTGAGCTCTCACTGATACAGCAATCTAAGTGAGAGAAGGGCAGTCTCTTGGCCATACTGTGTCTTTTTTTATTTTTATTTTTTCCTGTGTTTCCTTTTTCCCCTCCAATTTTATTTTGCATTGGTTTGGGTATAAAGCTGAGTAGTTAGATAGTCATACACTTTACACAGTGTTCCCCTCGATATTTCCAGTACCCTAATAACTGGCACCATACATAGTTATCGCAATATTCCATTTTATGTATATACCACATTTTGTTTATTCCTTCATTATCCATCATTGGACACTTGGGTTGCTTCCACCTATTGGCTATTGTGAATAATGCTATTATAAACATGGTCTTTCTTTAATTTTTTAAGACTTAGAAGTTTCTCTGCACTTAGGCATGACATGTTTATTTAGAGTGGAATATTATTGAGCCTTAAAAGGAAGGCTATGCTGATACATGCTACAACACTGATGAATCCTGAGAACATTATGCTAAGTAAATAAACTAAATATAAAAGGACAAATACTTTATGATTCCACTTATGTGAGGAACTTAAAAGTCAAATTCATAAATAGAAAGCAGATTGCCAGGGGTTGGGAAAGGGGGAGTGGGAATTGTTTAATAGGTATAGAGTTTCAATTCTGCAAGATGAAAAGAGTTCTACAGACTTTACACAATGAAGATGTAATTAGTCATCAAATAAAAATATCCTAACGCTATACTCAGACAAGAATGATAGACAAATTTGCTAGAGATTATTTTCCTTTTAGAATAAATATAATGAATTGCTCTATATGGTAATTATGTACTCTCATTAGATCCTTACCTTCTTTCAGAGCTTTATCCATACTATGAGAAATTACTACCCTTCGAGACTGAACTGACTCATGTGAATTCCCATACACAGGACTCTGAAATGTAAGAAGAAAAGATACAGATTACTAAATTAATAAATCATATATAAAAATAAAACCAAAGGTATGAAATACCATCTAAACAAGCAATAAGATTCACTTATCCTATCTAATAAAAGAGAAACATGCAAATTGACCGCACCTCTGCTACACCCACAAGCCAATCAGGAGCAAGTATGCAAATTAACCCAACCAAGACGGTGGTTAATTTGCATATCCAGGCACAGAGCAAAGACTGAAGACAGCGTAGAAGGAAGCCAAGTGCTGCAGAAGGGAGCGAAGCTGCAGAGAAGCAAGCAAGCAGGGCAGGGGAGAACGGAGGGAAGCAGGTGGGGCAGGGGAGAAGGGAGGGAAGCAGACGGCTGCAGGAAGCCCTATTGCAGGAATCTTCCTGCCACGGGCCTCTAGTCTATAATAATATGCTAGTTAGACTGGACAGTCAAACGATCTTCTGGATGAAGCCAGGACTTCGAGGCAAACCACCAGTTGTGAGGGCCAAGCCCCTTGCACGAATTTCATGCATCCGGCCTCTAGTCAGATTATAAAGTTCTCTTGGGAAAGCAACTAAATGTTTTAGTTTAGTTAAAAATTGTTTGAAATAAACAATTAAGGAGGGATTTTTTTCTCTTTCAGATATCGAAACAGTATGATGCAAATATAGAAATAAACAAATCAACAGAATGGCAGAAAGCACAAAAACATGCAAAATGTTTAGAAACACATATCAAACTATGTGGTTTTCTCTAGGTGACACAGGATTTTAACTTCTTACTCCATGTTTATGGAACAGCAAGTTTTAAAAATGTCTCTTAAAATTTTAATTGTAAAAAGATACTGCTTGGCAAAATAAAGGGGTGGGGTGTAAGGGAGAGAATTATAGAATTAAAATCCCACTATCAGGCTAGAAAGAATACATTAAAGAGGAAAAAATTTAATTGACCACATACCAAAATGATCAAAAACCTGTATAATGTAATTGGGCCCACTTGTTGGTTTTGGAGGATAAAAGGTTAACAAAGTAATGTTAACAAAATGTGGGGGTTCTTTTTTTTGGGGGGGGCCTCCATAAATATTACCATTGGCATATACTAAGGAGATCTAAATAGCTAATATTACCATCACCCTCATCCAATCAACAAGCCTGAGGCAATCACTGTTCTCAGGCAGGGCATCCAAACAGCCCCAAGCGTCTGGGCCACCCAACCAGGAGGAGACCATTTATAGTTCCTGGCTACTTCTCACTATGCATTGGGTCAGGTGCCAACAGTGCCATCTGTTTTTATGATCACTGTTATTAAAAACAAACAAAAGCCATAGTTTTAACATTCCTTAGTGGAAATACTTTTAAAAGCCTTAAGTGTACAATTACACTCAGGAAAGAAAAGAATTCTTTTATGCTACAAATTAACATAATACTCAATACTTTCCCAAGAAATAGTTTTAAAACTGCAAATAATCATAATCCTATAGACAAATGCCATTTAATGCATAAAAGAAATACACTCTCAATTATTTAATACTATTTTCTAGTCCCTGAGTAACTTGCTATAAAATTAAGTGGTCAGTACATTTTATTGTAATTTTAATTTTTTTTTTATTTTGTGAAAAAAAATTGAGAAACTGAGAATTTTAAAATTCTAGTGTTTTTTAGATTTAATATTTTTAGAGCACTATACTGACAAATAACTTTAATCACAACTTCTCAGGCCTTTGACAAATAGTCTGGTATAGTTTCTCAAATACAGGTATGTTCGTTTTAGTGTACAGCACTAATCAGATGATACAACCAAAGTCACATAACACTTATTTGAGAAGTTCCACAATTTGGGTTCTTAAAATGGAAACTGTAAGGGCTGGGAGAGAAGCAGATACTCTGAGCTTGTGTCTATCTTCACAACTTCCTTCAAAACTCAATTTTTTTTTATTCTTACTTTTTACCTTTTTTTTTTTTTTTTTTTTGTCTCCCTATTCAGGGCTCTACTACTTCTTGCCATATGTCTGCTTCATACTTAGATATAAAACATATGTTGTCACTGCTGTCTGTATGTGAATAAGAATTACTCTCTTTACCCATCCCCAGGGGTCCCTGGCCCTTATTAGAAAGAACAAGATTCCTCATCTCCATCCATCCCACAGCCTGATGGAGAGTCTGTACGCACAGAGAACAGGAAGACAACAGAAAACATCATGGAAATTCATTTTTTAAGGATTTAATATTTATGGAGGCAGAATCTCCTCATGTCTAAATTCCTGCACAAGTGTTAGCCGCTACGTACAGTACTTCACTTCTTTCAGATCACAAACAGGCAATCTACTAATCATTGTCCCAAGGAGGGGGGAGAAAAAAAGGAAGGAGAGAAAGGGAAGGAAGGAAAGAAAAGAAGGGGAAGAAGGAACAGAGAGAGGAAGGAAGGTAAGGGGAGAGAGGGTGGGGGGAGAGAGAAAATGCAAAATGTGAATAGATTCCTACCGTCCAGAGGACAGTGAGCAAAAACTGCCTTCATTTTCCTTCTATTTATAGATTTGAAAAAAGAAACTCCACACGCAGAGACTTCCCCAAAAGACCTATTCTTTAAGGCAAACGCGAACTTTCTCCGATCTGCACAAACAGCCTCATTCCTCAGGCACAGCCTACCTCTGCCTGACACTCACCTTCCTAAAATGCTGGTTTTTGGAAAGATGAAAGAGAAGTGTGTGGGCTTTTCCCACTGCCACAAAGAATAGGGATAGAAGTCTTCAATATCCTAATTCTGAAATTAGAGCTTCCAAAGTCATCTGACCAGCTCTTGTTTTCCGTTTTATGGATCCATACCACATTATTCATCCACAGAAGGCTTTGGTAAAGCATCACCCCTTGTCATGTAAAAAATACGCCTTATTTTTTATGTAATTAAAATAAACGAAATCTGTCTTAATTTTAAGATTTACACCTAGGTGAAAACCTAGCTTGCCAAGATCATTTTTAATCACTCGGTGAGTTCTCTGGAGAAAGAAAATGAGAGGTCTCAACATGTAAATGCTCGTTTCAGAAATGCTGAACAAAACCCTAAAGCTTGTCTCTAATATACATATGTAACTAGATCCCCAGCATCAACGAGTCCATGCCATTTCCAAAGCCCTTCCCTGAGAACATATCAGCTTTCTGTTTACTCCTGAACATCAGCTTTTAGTCTACAGCCACATACACTCAAAGTGTCTGTGTCAGTGCTAAGGCAACTGGAATGTATTATAGCTACAGAGCCTCTCCTGAGGAAACCACACCCACAGAGAATCCCTGCCCAGAGACTTGGGTACTCTGACACCATTAGCAACAACCAGGAACAATCTGGAATCTGGCCAAGACGTATAGCGCATTGTCCACTGTTTATAAATATGACATTGCTTCCCGTGCTGCTTCCTGTGGGAGCACAGATGGGCTAGAATAGCCAGCGTGTGACTGGTAATTCCTTTCTGTCCATTACTGGAATACTCAAATAAAAAAGTGCCTCTCTCCCTCATTATATATGAATACACTTAAAAATTTTTAAATGCATTTGTTTTCAAAAGAAAAGTTCTTTACAGACGTGAAGGAGTGACAGGTATAATTCGTTGTAAAACTAGTGAAATAGTCATTTATCCTAAGAAAGCAAACACAAACCCCCCATCACCAACACTAACCACATGGAGCTGTCACATGGCTGAGTCTTTCCAAATATTCTCAGCATCTGACCGTCTACTGGGATCTCATGACAAACATTCTCATCCTTAAATTATGCTCTCGAAGTCATGGCTCCTTTCAAACCAATCATATTCTGCCTCAGCCTCATAAAATAATTTACTTAAAACCAAAGCAATGAAGGAATCACACCTATTCCTCCTCAGGAAGATAAGGAAGGACTAAGACGTGTGAAAAGCCATCTCATTTAACTCAGGTGGTGACATAGCAATGAAAGGCATGCCCAACATGGAAGCTGAGTAGCCACGTCCCAGAGCTATGAGGGTGGCAGGCAAAGGAGAAAGCACACCGCTCCCAAGTCCAACACCTTTTCTTAATGGTAGATCCCTGACCCAGCCACTTCCTCTCTGGCTTAAGTGGGCTTACAGCACCTCTGAGGATTAAATAACTAATTCAGGGGTCCGGAGAACAAAAAAGATAACAGGAGCCTGGGAAGGGATATAAATGAGTTAAGGGGGTTACTACTGCTGTGCAGCTAGGTGCTCCAATTGTTTTCCAAAGAATGGAAATCAGGAATTTTAAGTGAGCCCTTGCCGGTTTGGCTCAGTGGATAGAGCGTCAGACTGCAGACTGAAGAGTCCTGGGTTTGATTCTGGTCAAGGGCATGTGCCCGGGCTGCAGGTTTGATCCCCAATGTGGGGCATGCAGGAGGCAGCCTATCAGTGATTCTCTCTCCTCACTGATGTTTCTATCTCCCTCTCCCTCTCCCTTCCTCTCTGAAATAAATAAAAATATATTTCAAAAAAAAGAATTTTAGGTGATATCTCAAAGTAATTTATTATTAATCCAAACACTGCTTACACTGCTTGGGCCAAACCACAAACCATGTTCAAACTGTGGGCATCTAGTCTGTAATTGCTCACTCCCGAAAGCACTCAGCAGAATGCCTGGCACATACTGTCATATGTAGTTATTATATTATACTATATAATAAAGAGGTAATATGCAAATTGACCATCATGCCCTCACAAGATGGCTGCCTACGACCAGGCCAGCAGGGGGGTTAGTGAGGGATGAACAAGCAGGCTGCGTGGGGCAACCAGGCCAGCAGGGGGGTTAGTGAGGGATGACCAAACGACTGAACAAGCAGGCTGCGTGGGGAAACCAGCCTGGCGGGGGGGCTGTGAGGGGCAACCAGGCCAGCAGGGGGGGGCAGTTGGGGGCGACCAGGCCAGCAGAGGAGGGCAGTTGGGGGCAATCAGGCAGGCGGGGGGGGGGCGGGACGACAGTAAGAGGCAACCAGGCAGGGGGGGGGCCCAGTTAGGGGCAACCAGGCTGGCGGGGGTGGGGGGACGCAGTGCAGTTGGGGGTGACCAGGCAGGCGGGGAGGGGGGGCAGTTGAGGGCGATTAGGCTGGCAGGGGGGCAGTGAGGGGCAACTAGGCTGGCGGGGGGGGGGGGGCGGTGTGCAATTAGGGGCGACCAGGCAGGCTGGCAGATGAGCGGTTAGGAGCCAGTGGTCCAGGATTGTGAGAATGATGTCCGACTGGCACACCCAAGGGGTTCCGGATTAGAGAGAGTGCAGGCTGGGCTGACAGAACCTCCTCCCCCCCCCCCACACACACACACAAATTTCATGCACCGGGCCTCTAGTTCCTAATAAAATTCAAAATGTTACTAGCTTTCAACAAATTGATGCTAATTGGTTGGTGGGTAGGTAGGCTGCTTAGATGGCTGATTGGTTTTCTGAAAGGAAAGAAATGGTGGAAGTGAAAGCAAGAAAGGATTAAAAAGTTAAGCAACCTGAGTAGGACACAACAAAATAAAACATCTCTTTCTTGAAATATTTTTGCCTTTGAGGCTCTACTTTACAGAGGGAAAGTGTACATATCCTGAAGCTGTTCTATGTGTATGTGCCTTTACGCTTCCTATTACTGGGGAAGTATTTAAACAAAACCTGGCTGGATCAGAAGCCACTTTCCTGGACTGTGCTTTATGTTTAACCATGGACTAAAAGCAATTGTTTTCCTTATTGATAAATGAAAACTGTCAGACATGCATACTGAACCGTACCACTAAGGGAAACTGTACTGATAGGAAGTAGAGGTACTTGTGTCTTTTTTCTCCCTTTCAATCAAGTATAATTTCCATTTTAGATATAAGAAAAGGAAGTTATTCTTTAAAATTAAAACCTACAAATGTTCTCATATTGTTTATTCTAGAGCCCACACATACTTTAATTTCTTTTTTCAAATGCTATTTCCAATTATACAAAGACCAGAGACACATTCTATATTATAAATATAAAGAATTAAATGGAAATCTCCAATGGCCAATGTTTTAATCAATTGTACTTTTAATGAAACCTCCTATAAAACCCCAAAAGGACGGGGTTCAGAGAGCTGCCGGAGAGTGGCCTGTCTGGAGGACATAGAACTCCACATACCTTCCCCATACCTTGCTCTCTACATCTCTTCCATCTGGCTGCTCTGAGTTATACTCTTTTATCCTAAACCAATAATCTAGTGAGAAAAAATAATGAATCTATAATGCCATCATCCAGAGATAATCACTATTGTTATTTTAGTGTATTTCCTCCTACTTGATGACTCCAACACTTCCTATGTAATTTTGGGCAACTTACTTTTCTCTACCTCTATTTCCTCATCTGTAAAATAAAGATAGCAATAGTACCTACCTCTTAGGGTTGTGAGTATTGAGTTAGTACATATGATGAGTGAATACACATAATGCCTGGCAACACATTAATAATTACAAGTTATTATTGATACTTTTTCATTTTCATACCTTTTTAAAAAAATTAGGACCACAGTATGAAGCACAAACTATGCAAAGGTGACCTGGCAAAGATTCCTTTTCAGCCTCTTCAACCAAGCTTAACTATGAACCTTGAAAGCCCACACAACACTGCAGGGTAGGCATTTCCAGATAAGTAAATGAGAATGGACACAAGAGGTAGGGGCAGGTCTGGGCCTTCTCTACCCTGAGAAATACTTAGGTGGTAAAATCAAGCCAATGTGGCCTCCAGAAATATAAATCCCTACCATGAGTTTACCTAACAGGAACTTGGCAAGAGATGAATGTTAAATTAGATAATCAGCAGCTTCTGTAGCTTATTACACCATTTATCAAAGAACTGTGTTCAGGCTAAAGGCCAACTCTGCCTACATGCGTCAAATGTAGGAATCAAGGTTCTGTTTATATTTCTATTTCTACTAGAAGCCCGATGCACGAAGATTCGTGCTAGAATGGGCTTTCCTTTCCCTGGCTGCCGGCACCGCCTTTCCACTCCGGCCCAGCCCCTTTCCACTCAGGCCCTGCCTTTCCACACTGCCCAGAGGCCCTGAAAGACAGCGGTGGGGCAGAACGCCTGCGTCCTGCCCACCCCCGTCACTTGGCGCCTGTGTATGCAAATTAACCTCCATCTTTGTTGGGTTAATTTGCATATCACTCCTGATTGGCTGGTGGCATAGCGGCGGTATGGGCAATTTACATGTTTGTCTATTATTAGGTAAGACTAGAGGCCCGATGCATGGAATTCGTGCATGGGTAGGATCCTTAGGCCTGGCTGGCAATCAGGGCCAATCTGTGGGGCGACGGACAGGGTGATTGGGGGGGCCCCTGCTGGCACCCGCCATGGCTGGCCTGGGGCCTGCAGGCTGGGGCAGCTCCTGTATTGAGCGTCTGCCTCCTAGTGATTAGTGCACATCATAGCGACCAGTCGTTCCACCAGTCGTTCCACTGGTTGTTCCGCCGTTCTGTCAATTTGCATATTAGGCTTTTATTATGTAGGATAAGATGATTACCAATCAGGATAGATCTTGAGACTGGATCCTATGAAAGGGTATAATATCAATTACATCCTTTCACTCAACAAATATGAAATTCAGACGTGCTTTATGAGGGGATCAACGGTGGTGGAGAAAATAAAATACAATTTTTAAAGATGTGCTGTATGCTGGGGCACAGTCCTCCTGTTGTTACTATGTCAAAAGCATATGATATCACATTATAGTGGCAAGAGAACTCCATTAAGACCCCCCAAATAGGCTGTAGTTGATTCTTTGTCATTTTCTTGCTGAGTTATAATGAACACGTCCACCTCTCTGAGATTCATTTCAATTTAAACAATGTCTACCCTATTTGTATTAAAAGGTTAGTATGCAATTCCAGAAGAATAACGCATGTAAAAATACTTTAAATGTTATAAAGCAGTTTACCAATATAGGCTGTTCTTATGGTTCCAAAAGTCATAGTCTAAATTTTTTACAATGTTAACTTCCTCCCCAAAGAATGATTATAGTTATATTACATGTGATTAGTACTATGACCTTTCACATTTTACTGTCTCAAGCAGAGTCCTTTAGTAATGTTTCTTGGTAACTAATCTGCTTTCTAAAAGCAAAATGAGTATTAACATAATGACAAAATATCTATTAACTGATCAATAGAGGTGGATTTTGAGGTAGGGTAATATACTTAAGATTGCTTTTCCAATATAAGCATAACCAATGGATACAAGGTACTGCAGAGGGGGTGGGCACAGGCAGGTGAAGGCATGTACTGGGGGGTAGGGAAGGCCGGGGGGAGGTCAATGGGGAAAAAAAAGGAGACATATGTACTATTATTTGTAAGACTTCAAACAATAATAATAATAATAATAATAAAGACTGCTTTTCCATTCAGTTGAAAGAATTAGATTCATGGGGGAAAAAATGTGTTTTATTTCTAATGTCAAGGACTCGAATGTTAAGATCCTTAGAAAATAAACTCCACTTGATTATAAGAGAAATTTAAATATACTAGTATTTCAAATCAGACACAGATTTGGAAACTGAAATTATAACATACACTTGAAAGTACACATGCAGACAGCAGTTTGCCTAAATTGGCAAGTATAGAAGAGATACTAGGGCTAGAAGAGAAGAATGAAGAATAGCAAACTGGCTTAGGAAAGGCAACTGAAAACTGGCATTACTTTTTGTATTTCTGAAAGGTTTGTGTAATAAAAATTCTCTAACCATTTATCACTTTCATTGTAATTTTGAGTTCATAAGGGAAAGCATAAATTCTCATAATATGAATCATATTTCCATTAATTCATACAATCATCTAATATTGACTGAGGACTCTGTGTGTCTGCCACTTAGTTGAGTACTAGAGAGACAATGGTGAATAAAATACACTCTCTATGCTTAAAAGGCTTAATCTATTCTTGATGGAAGCTCATATTTGAGTAATTGATGAGCCATAGCACTAAGGGAAGCTGTACTTAGGAATTCTAATATCTTCCTATTCTACTATCTTTACATGTTGCTCTCCCCATGTCATGAAAGAAAAGTTACTCAAATATACAGTCAATCCATGAGATTATTTCAGAAGAATTTTGAAGTTCAAAATATTGAAGTATATTACAAAAATATTCTCATTTCATGAGTCCTCCCTGAAACCACTGAATATAAATGAAGAAGGAACCAGTGTGGCTGCCCCTGTTTCAAAGCCTTCATGTAACTCAACAACTAGATGAGTCAATAGAATGGCTTTTTCACAGAGATCTTTAGTAATGAGAACAATTGCTATTTTTTAATACTCCATTACTGCCCTGGAATACCAGAATACCATTCCTAATTAATTTGTTGACTAGCTTTTAAATAAAAACTGGTGATAAAATATTTAGTACCTGGTCAGAAAAAATATTACTCTGGTAATTTGAATCAGTGGTAGCTCTATTTCCATAATTCCCCTGAAGAAAAAAAACTGAGCTCCAGATAAAGTGGCCCAGATAACATACATGTACAAGATATTGAGATGTATGAGATGACTCATTGCCATTAAAATAATAGTTGCATAAAATTGAAAGAACATTCCCATTGAATCAACTCAAAGAGGCTGACTTTTATATCCCTTCTAACGGGTGAGTAAAAGTTATCTTTCCCAGACTAGATCTAGATTAGATAAAGTGTTTCTTCAATTTCTACCTAACATAAATGTGTGGAAATTCAAAGAATAAAGCCTCCTCCCTAAAGAAACACGACATTAAAGACAGGCCGTGTGCAGCAGACACCGACCTGTAAGTAGAGAGAGCAGAGAAATGCCTGCCTGAGCACGTAGGTATATAGACACAGTGAACCCTAAAAGTGGCCCTTGTTGACATCAGGAAGCCCCTAGCCATGGCTTGAAACCACACTGCTCACTTTTCAGGAATCACTTAGGGCATTTCTTCAAAGGCACATTTCCAGATCCTATCCCCCAAGGGTCTTAATTCAGAAAGATTAAGGTGTGTCTCTGGAACGAGGAAGGGGGGACAGAGAAAGAAACATCAGTTTGTTGGTCCACATATTCATGCATTCATTGGTGGATTCTAGTCTGTGCCCTGACCAGGGCTGGAACCCCAAACCATGGCATATGGGGACAACACTCTAACCAACTGAGCTACCCAGCCCGGACGTTAAGTACCGTATTTTTAAAATTACAAAAACTGCTCAACTATTCATGGACCCTTAGACCACACTTAGAAACACTCAAATGGTTGTCATGAGAAACATTAATTGGTTGCCTCCTGTATGTGCCCTGACCAGGACGGAACCTGAAACCTATGTGCCGACTGGGAAATGAACCCCCAACCTTCTGTGTACGGAACAACGCTTAACCAACTGAGCCTCTGGGCTGGGCTATCACAGTCATTTTACGTAAATCGGGACCAGCATCACAAGAATCCTTCCTAACTTCGACTTTGCTTAGTTAACTGAAATGCTAAATATAATGCTTCATTTGTATTCTCATAAAGAAAGGAGGTAGTATGAACTCTTTCTGTATAGCATTTCTATTCCACAATGATACTACCAAATCATTAATCACTTAAAAGACAAGAGAAGTCAGTTAAATTAATGAGAGAGCGTTTTACATATTGTGCTGGAATAAAAAATTATTGTATTCCTGGAATGGTCTACACTCTACACTGTGTACAGGCACTGAATAAAACAATTATTGGAAACTTAAAGTTGGCTAAACATGCTCCTTTAAAGAAAAACCACCATTCTATTTCCTGATACTAATTTCCATGACATTTAATGGGCAAAACTGCCCCAGAGTACAGTTACAAGCAAATGCCCTGAATGACCCACCTTGGGCAAATAGGCAAGAGAAGCAATCCCACTCTGCCTATCCAAGCCCCACACTGGGGGTCAAGCCCACAACCTGGGCATGTGCCCTGACCGGAAATCGAACCGTGACCTCCTGGTTCACATGTCCACGCTCAACCACTGAGCCATGCTGGCCAGGCAAGGCTTCACTTTATGACTCTTGTAGTACAGTATGACTTTTCTCGTACAATATTTATCCACTGTGTTCACAGGCATATAGTTAGAGTAAAATGAATCAAACTGAGACCACCAACGTCATTTCTCCGAACCCATTAACAATGCCAAAACAGGCTTTGACAAGCAAATGCAGAAGCTGATTACACAGCGCTATTAAAAATAATTGTTACTTGCCTTTAAGAAGGCATAATATAGGCCTCTGGTGTGGCTCAGTGGTTGAGTGTCGACCTATGAACCAGGAGATCACAGTTCAAATCCTGGTTGGGGCGCATGCCTGGGTTGCAGGCTCAATCCTGGAGGCAGCCGATCAATGACTCTCTCTCATCATTGATGTTTCTCTCTCTCTCTCCCTCTCCTTCCTCTCTGAAATCAATTTAAAAAAAAATAAAAGTAAAGAACATAGTATAAAAATTTAACTACTGGGTGATTGTTACCTGTAAAAGACTGATTTCCCCCCCTCCCCCATGTCTTCATAGAGAAGACTAAGAAACAATGACCAAACCCAGAACAATGAGCCTCCCTAACATCTAGAACAAGTTCTTTTTCTTCTTTGGGGCACAGGACTTCCAGTGCTAAAACCAAGACAACTCTAAGCAAACCAGGACAATCATTCATCCTACAAAACACCTCACTCATGGAACAGCTGGGTCTGGGTGCGGCTATGCTGCTCAGAGCTAAGGCGGAATAAGTTCTTGAAACACCATTTCCCATGAAAAGAAATCAGGGCTCTTTTTAGAGAAATTGCTAATTCCAGGTGTGAGCAGAATCATGAATATGCAAAATGAACCTGAAATATCTTATTATACCAGATACAAGAAAATTCTCAAAGACTAGAAGGGTCATATCAAAAGGACTAAGGAGGCAACTTGAAAGGGCTCCCACTGGCCAAAGATGGACTTACATAAGCTTCTGAAGATAATAATTACAGCTGGTTGAAACCCACCAAATATGCTCAAATCCATGCGCTCATAATATTTTTTTAAAAACATACAACTAATTGATCACTTTCAGAGGACGATGGGAAACCAACTCATTATCTCGGACACTGATAATGAGAAAGAATCTAGCATTTATTCTGCTTTTATATGAACTGTACCACTGTGTAACCAAATATTACATGAGGTAAATGTGTTTCTTTTAAACAAGTATATACAAAAGAAATGAAAAATAAATGACAGTTAAAACATCATTTTGTCACCCCAACAAATAATAGATTTAGGTATTGAGCATCAACAGCTACTCATATGACAAAGATAGTACGTGCTTCCCAATGAAAGGTCACATCACCACCTGCCTAGTCCTGCCACAGGGATCAAACACAAGTTTGATCAAGTCTCTGGATCCCACTGCCAGTCTGCAGAACATACAAAGGAGAGAGGATCATGCTGAACTATATTATTCAAGGGCACTCAGCAAACTCCAGACTATAGGTCGTACTATGGAACAAACGCTCCAGGTTCTTCAACAGATAAATTGTAAAGAAAAAAGAAAGAACAGAGGAGAAACATTTTTTTAATGGGCAACGAGAATAAACTATAATGTCCACAGATGCATATTTGAGTGACAAAACTATAATAACATGCATGGAAATGATTGCCATAAAGTCAAGGTGAGTTATTAAGGTTTGGGAAGTTATGAGGGTATTCTCTTTATAATCATTCATCCAATTATATATTTATTTTCTTCATTTTTCTCAGTCTATTTTTTTATTTTATAATAAAAACATTTTTTAAAAGTAATATTGTAAAATCTACCCTTTAACACTTTCTATATTCCAAGCACTTCTATAAATACTAAGCATTTGTATTTTTAAATACTATGACATTGCTCCAAACAACCCCTGAAGTTATTTACGATCTCCATTTTTCAGATAAGGAGACTGAGACCTAGAAACCTTCAGCAAGTTACCCACAGTCACTGAGTTATTAGGTCAGAGCCAAAATTCAAATTCAGACACCTGACTCCAAAACCATTCTCTTAATGTGCATGCCCTACGAAATCCCTCCGGAAATATTTATTGCTTCCCTACTAAATCATGCTAAGTGTTGAAGATACCAAGGGGAGTTTCTGCCTTCATGGAGCTCAAGGGTTAATGAAAAAGAAAGACTCATCCAAGTGAGTATAAAGTTACGACTGTGGTCAGTACAATGAGGAAAGGTATATGGTGCTATGAGAATATCTTCAGTTGGGAGATAGGGTACGCTTCTCTGCAAAGTGATGCCCGAAGTCTGAGTGAGAGAAATTCTAGGTAAGGGGGCAGCCGTTTCCCCGGGCAGAGGAAGCAACAGGCAAAGAAGTCATCGGCAGAGGGAGCTTGGTGCTTTGAGGACTGAGGATGAAGTGTGAGGAATGAAGGTAGTAGGACCGGAGATTAGGCTGAAGAGCTAGGGAGAACAGGAAGGTACTAATGGGTTTTAATAAAACACGTTGCTGAAGACGGATCTGATTGCGTTTGCCATTTTTTAAAAATGAACTGGAAGAGGAGCCAATAAGGAGGCAGCAAGACCAGTTGAGAGGCTATTGCAGTCTTCCGGGTGGGACACGATGATACCTGGGACCAAGCACAAGAGCTAGAAAGGAGAAGATGAGCCCTGGCTGGGTGGCTCAGTTGGCTGGAGCGTCATCCCATACACCAAAACGTTGCAGGTTGGATTCTCAGTCAGGGCACATACTTAGGCTGCAGGTTCAATCCCCAGTATGGGCGCCACATACAGGAGGCAACTGATCGATGTTTCTGTCTCACATGGATTTCTCTCTCTCTCTCTCTCTCACACACAAAATCAATTTAAAGCAACATATCCTCTGTTGAGGATTTTAAAAAGTGGATGAATGCAAGATGCAAGAGGTGAAAAGACAGGACTTGGCGATGGAATGCACGTGGGGAGTGAGGAGATGTCAAGAAGGACTCATAGGCTTCTGGCGGTGGAACTTGGCTTTCAGAGGCGCTAGTCACTGACATAGGGAACAATGGGAGAGGGATGGGGACACTTGGACTTTGTGAATTTCAGGCACCACTGTGAGTGCCAAGTGGAAATGTCAAGTTAAGTAGTTGAATAAATGAGATCTGCGCCTGAGGAATAAACTCTAATCCTCAGTGTAGAGATGGTTATTATAGGAGGCTCAAAGATGAGACTGCCAAGAGTGACAGAGAGAGAGAGAGAAAGAGAGAGAGAGATTTCAAGAATGACCTAAAATCAAATCTAGAAAACAAAGCAACATCCTGAGCTTATCTAGGGGTCAAAACTGCAGAAAGGTTTCGTGAAATGGGGAAACATAGGGGGAAAAAAGAAAGAAAATAAATTACCTGCCTCAGGAATAATACATTGACATTTCTATATCTTTTGAGATGTTAATTTCATGTCTTAAGTGGCAGAGCCTGCACGCAGCCCCAGGTGCTATCTGCAAGAGCTGACTTTCGCAGGAAGAAGAGACTCAACCTTTGGAGCAAGGAGAGAAAGCCCTCGGCCCTCAGGGACTGCTCCGAGGCAGTTGGAGAGAGGAACCACAAACACAGGGGTACAGGGCTGTCTTACCAGAGTTGCAAACAAAGGCATCAGCCCTGCAGCTTCTATAACAAGGTAAAAATACTAGCATACTGTAAAGCATGCTCTCGCCAAATAAGAGAAACAGGACTACACTCGCAGCTTCTATAAAGCACAGGCCGGGACTTTGGCTCAGGAAAAAAGCAAAAGGACTAAGGCCTCCTGGATACCCAGCTTCAGGGGACGGAGACAACAGGAGCCCAACAAGAAAGGGACTTTTGCACACACCGGCTCTGGTTTCAGCAGAGAAGACTCTCTGAAGGGTTTGCAGGCACCAGAAATGTAAGAACTTACGTGAGCTTACTCACAAACACGGGCGACACTACTTGTGGATTCACAGAAATGGAGGTGGGTGGGTGGAGTTAGGAAAACAGCCAGTAAGGTCCAGCATGGGCAGGTGAGCAAACACCTATAAAATGTTAGTTACTATGATTAATGCAAACTCACTCGTGCAGGTGGGAGAGAACTACAGAAATTCAGGTTTGAAGCCCATTTGGTTAGAGGGTCGTGACAATTTACCAAGGTTGGGGGTTCAATCTCCAGGCAGGGCACATACAAGAAGCAACCAATGAAGGCATATATAAGTGGACCAACAAAATGTTTCTCTATCTCTCTTTCTTCCTTTCTCTTTCTCTAAAATCAGTAATTTTGTTTGAAAAAGAAAGAAATTAATGTTTGAATTTACAAATGAGTACTTGTGGAAATTTATCTAATTTCCCAAGAGGTGTATTCTACACTAAATTTAAAAGCTTATAAAGTAGACTAGAGGCCCGATGCATGATGATTCGTGAAAGAATGGGCCTTCCTTCCCCTGGCTGCCTGTTCCGCCTTCGCTCTGGCCAGAGACAACTTTTTGCTCTGGCCCAGAGCTGCCTTTCCGCCTTCCCACACTGCCCAGAGGCCCGGAGCGGCTAGGGTGGTGCTGAATGTCTGCTTCCCGCCCCGCCCCCGGTCGCTTGGTGCCTGCATATGCAAATTAACCCACCATCTTTGTTGGGTTGATTTGCATACTCACTCCTGATTGGCTGGTGGGCGCCGTGAAGGTACAGTCAATTAGCATGTTACTCTTTTATTCGTGTAGATTCTAGTGATCTAAACAAGTTCATGTGTCTTACCCTAAAAATGCGCAATTCATCCCATTTTCCCTTGACCTCAGAGGCATTTTACTTGGAGTCACCCTGTTCATTGCTCTTTACATCCAGCTTGTGGCTATTCACACATGGAAACCCCAGGATAGCTCACAAATGTAGCAAGACAGACCAGTGCCTAGAGGAACTGACAAGCACTGGCCAGCCGCATGGACAGGGTGGACACACCTCACTCCTAACTACATCCTCCCAAAGCAGCACCTGAGCGGACAGGCCCACCAAAATATCGTCAAATCTAAGTTTTCTGGAAAGCTCCACTGTGTTCGGAGAATCTATATAAGCACACACCCCAGGAATAGCAAGACATGGAAATGAGTAACGGGACCCAGGCACTGGCCCTCAGGGTACCCAGGAGGAGACACCCCCCTTTCCCGCCCCCAAGGGCTATCCCTCATCATCACCCAACCAATTAACCCTAGTTGGGAAAGTGACCTAACAGTGACGGGTAAAAACATGAAGTTCCAAGTTTGCGACATGTTTTTCTTTAAAAAGCAAAGCTGCAATTTAAAAGGACAAACAAAAACCCAGCAACTTTGCATGCCATCATTTTAACACTGACAGCCTTCCACAGACATTTCATGTTCCAAAACCTGAGCCCTCAGCACCAAACCTGCTGAGTCATCCATTCAGTACAACGGTGTGCGACATTCTGCCTACAGGGACTCACACATTTTAAGGAATCTAGGGCACCTACCCCCACAAATGATAAGGTTGGGAAATGAAACCTAAGATATTTTTAAGAAGGCAACATTCAATTACTGTGGTGGCATCACAGCATGCACCCAAAACAAAAGCAGCCTAAGACTCAAAAGTGTTAGAAATAAAGGCTCCAGATAGAACGCTCCCATGTGGAGACTTCCATCTTCACATTTGTGAATAAACAGTAGGACCCTTGCATTTGGGGCTGAATTTATTGTTTCAAGATAATGTTAAGACACCCTTGAAAGATTCTTAAGCCTATCTCTAATAATAACTAGTGATAATTAATATCAAAGAAAACTCTCTCTCACTCTTGGATTTACTGTCTTCTGTTCCATCTGCACAGCTTCATTAACTCTCACTTTCTACATTACAAGTGCCCTGTATTTCTCTTCCAAGTCCATCCCAATTACGTTTCTGTTTAACATTTCAGAAGTCCAGCTCTGATGCTATCACTCTGGTGCTCAGAAAATGTCAATAGCTGCCATACCTACAGACTAAACTCCAATGCTAATCCCTCAGCTGAGGACTTCCAGGACATGGCCAAGACTGCCCTTCCAATCCGAGCTGTGAGTCATACACTCACTAGCAACGCAAACCCCAAAGGGTGCGTGTACTGCATCTCTAAAACAGTCTGCGTGGCTTGTTTTGTTTCATTTTTGTACAAATTATGAAAGTACATATTGCTACCTTCGGGCAGCTTTGCTCATTCAGATACACACTTTTTTCTTTTCTTAGGATACATATGCTGGTTTTGATTAGCTTTTTTTATTTTCTAGGTTTAATCATATATCTTCCTTTGTGTGTAATCTCTGTATGTATCACTATTCATATATAATTTCATCTTATGTTTACTAACCTTAAGAACTAGTTTCTTCATAACAAAGATACAGGAAACAATTATTCTTTTGTGTATAATCACTGTTTATATGTCAAGAGATTACAGACATCCAGAACTTTTTTTGAATACACGTTTGCATTTGCTTATATAAGCACTAGAAGTCGGATGCCCAAAATTCGTGCAAGTTAGGCCTTCCTTCCCCCAGCTGACAGCACCGGCTTCCCTCTGGCACCTAGGACCCAGGCTACCCTCCCGTACTGGGACCCGGGCATCCCTCACAGCCCCAGCTTCATCTGGAAGGACGTCTGGTCTAATTAGCATATTACACTTTTATTATTATAGACTAGAGGCCCGGTGCACGAAATTCTTGCAGAGAGGGATGGGTCCCTCAGCCCAGCCTGTACCCTCTCCAATCAGGGACGACCTCAGGCCTAAACCAGCAGTCAGACATCCCTCTCACAATCCGGGACCACTGGCTCCTAACTGCTCACCTGCCTGCCTGCCTGATCGCCCCTAACTGCCTCTGCCTGCCTGCCTGCCTGCCTGATCGCCCCTAACCACCTCTGCTTGCCTGCCTGATACCCCTAACTACTCTCCCTTGCCGGCCTGATCAACTCTAACTGCTCAACCCTAACTGCTCTCCCCTCCTGGCCTGATCGCCCCTAACTCCTCTGCCTGCCTGCCTGCCTGCCTGATCTCCCCTAAGAGCCTCTGCCTGACAGCCTGATCACCCTTAATTCCTCTGCTTGCCTGCCTGATCATCCCTAAACACCTCTGTCTGCAGGCCTGATCGCCCTTTACCGCTCTCCCCTGCCAGCCTGATCGCCCCTAACCACTCTCTCCTGCTGGCCTGATTGCTCCTAACCACCTCTGCCTCAGCCCCCACCACTGTGGCTTTGTCCGGAAGGACATCCAGAAGGATGTCCAGAAGACAGACGTTGGGTCTATCCAGTCTAATGAGCATATCACCCTTTTATTATATAGATAATGTATATCTTGAAGAGTAAACAGCACCTATTAGTACTGGCTATATGGAAGAGAGATTTTTTTCATTGTACACACTTCTATATGGTTCAATGTTTTTAAACCATGTGATTATATGACCTATGTAAAAAATTACATTTAAAAATTATAACTAGTATCAATTTAAAGTAAAACAACTCCTACACCACAGCAAGAGTTAGATAAGATCCTATCTTTCCCAGAGTTCTCAAAAATGCCATCTTCCTCAAAAAAATTTTTTCCTACTAGCCACCCTAACTTAACTCCCCTAGTTAAAATGCAAACAAATATTCTGGGGGCAATAAGTGTATTATGCCATTATCCATTATCAAGGGGTTGAGGATCAGCTTATCACATTAGCATAATAAAAGAAAGTTACAAAGAGGCTGTGTATAGTTTACCTAATTCCTATTTCTTTTCCTTTTGCCCTCAAGTAACTAAATTCACTTTGTTTTACTCAAAGAACTTTTGTATTAGTAAAAGAACTCATTTAGGAATTCTACTAGTCCTACCCAAGCCAACTGGAGCCATGGATTTCTGTGTGAATGTTTTTACTGTTTCTACAAACATTGCCCTCCCATCCAGTCTTCTCTTTCAGCCCAATCTCAGCCCGAGAGGGCTGGCACAGGGACATAGCCAGGCGTTACAGAAAGCAATTATTCAAGCTCTTAGTGATACCTAGGTAAGGCTGGGGCCATTCTCTAGAAACTGATGTTGAAATCTCAAATCTAAAAATGTCAATGGGATACTTAAATTTGTTCTCATCTCAAACAATAATCCATTCATTCCGGCAGAATCTGTCTACTAAGAGCCTACCTACTATGTCCTCGACACAGCACTCAGCAATTAACTAAGCAAAAAATAATCTAAGATTCGCAAATATACAGCAGATATTTGGTAAGTGCACATTAATTAGATTAGATTAACTTCTTGAACTTCCCACTTTCAACTAATCTTTGAAAAATCTTTCATTACCACCTTCTCTACATGGCAGTAGATTTCAGTTTTCCACATGTCACTAGCATGTGACTTTTTTCCATTATACGAAGATATACTTTGTAATGCTGGTCCAGTAATGAAAATACGTTTTCATTTCTCATTTTTGCCCTATTTCTCTTGCTGTTGCCTAGAGTGAAGTAACTGTGGCTGGTGAATCTGAGGCTCTTGGTCCAGGTGAGTTAACTGGCCTGGCTTAAGGCTGAACTGCAACCCTAGGCTATGACAGCCTGCTCGAGCAAAGCTGGACTAACAACTGCCACGTGAGAAGGCCCAGAGCACCACAGCTCCAGTCTGCTGGCCTAGAACCAACTCCAAGTGCAGCCGAAGGGAGGCCGAGATATCAACTGTCAAGATTTGAGCACCGACCTTCCTGACCTTACACCCAAGTTTCCTTAGTTTTTGAAAATACCTGAGATGAAAATTATTTTTACTGCTTTAATCATAGTGATGCCCACCCTGCAGATGGGTGCAGCCGCTATGGAAAAATTAAAAATGGATCTGCCTTATGACCCAGAGAGTCCACATCTGGGAATTTATCTGAAGAAACCCAAAACACTAATTTGAAAGAAGAGATGCACCCTTATGTTCCCTGCAGCATTATTTACAATAGCCAAGCTATGGAAGCAACCCAAGTGCCCATCAGGAGATGAGTGGATCAAAAAAGCTGTGGTGCATATATACACAATAGAATATGTCTCAGGCATAAAAAAATAATGAGTCTGACCATTTGCGACAGCATGGATGGACCCAGAGTGGAGTGTTTGCTCAGTTAAATAAGTCAGTCAGAGGAAGACAAATACCCTGTGATTTCACTGCTATGTGGAGAATCTACAGAACAAAAGAAACAAAACTGAAACAGACATAGGTACAGAGAGAGAGAACTTGTGGTTGACAGAGCGGGGGAAGTTTAGGGGACTGAATGAAAGATGGGATGGGTGTTGGGAGGATGGGTGAAAAACATGAAGGAATTAAAGTGCAAATTGGTAATTACAGAATAGTCATGGAGATATAAAGTACAGCATGGAGAATGTGGTCAATAATATTATAAGTATGTATGGTGACAGGTGGGTACTAGATTTATCAGGGTAGTCTAGTAGATTGTATAATGTCCAATCACTGGGTTATACACCTGAAACATACAATATTGTGTGTAAACTGTAACTGAAAAATAAAAATATATTTTTTTAAAAATTATTCCCACCCAAGTAAAATCAAAATCCTCACACATCAGAGATGTCCAATAGATACTAGATTAATTAGAGGAGGAAACCCTATGTTAGTGACCACAAACAGACCTAACTTTTCCTCATTATCATCAGCAAATACTTCCTGAGTTCCTACTGGGTGCAAGGGATAACAAAAGGTGTTAATCATGGTCCTAACCACATGGAGTTACAGCCAATAACTACACGGTAGAGCATGGAGGAGCACTTGAACACTCCTAGACGTGAAAACCTTTTCCCTTTTAGTTTAGGCTTCTCTAGCTGCCTACTTTCAACCATGCCTGCATTTCTTCTCCATAGAAGGAAGTCAGTAAGAGAAGAAACGAGGAAGAAAGGAGGAAGGAAAGAGGGATGGACAGATTGAAGGATAGACCCCAGTGTCTGACATGTCCAGCTGACACCCAATTAGTCTAAATGTGTAAGAATGCATGAGGATTCTTTTCTTCGTGCTGAATCAAATTTTCCGTAGTCAAGTAGTCGCTGTATCTGAAGAGGCACCGTTTGGTGCTGTGTGGTCGGTCCAGCTCCCACCCCCACAGAACTGCAGATATTTCCTACTACACCACATGCTTATGCTCCCATTCACAAAGGAGAGGACATTTTACAACCATAAACACATATTACTAGGAATACAGCACAACTAAAGGCACCAGTACAATTAAAAAAAAAATGGTATGTGAATAATATGCATTTCCATTCTAAGCAGCATATAACTTATAAAGTGAATTTCCTAATATACTTGTTTTCTTACTTAAGGCCATTCTAAAAATCCAAGTCCTAAGAGGCTGTGTGAATGTTTTTACTGTTTTCCTTAGTTTATACTTCACCTCTTCTAGTACCTGAAATTTCCGGGTAGTACACATGAGAGATTACATGTGCTGCTTCATTTAATGTCACCTTTAAAGTCCTATTATCTCTAATTTGTCTCCTAAAGCCTCTTCCTGGGTTTTCCAGAGTTTTATCTACCCGGAACCCCACGTGCGCTGGGTGGCGTGGGGGAATGCTCCCGGCGACAGGCTGGTAACCCACAGCATGAGGCTGCCAGGTCCTCAGAGGTCGACCCTGACCCCCACCTTCTAAACCTCATGCCGGCTTCCTGAGCACTCGCAACCACTTCGTTCTTACCCCTTTTTCATAGCATTTATCACTGTCCGAGAGCGTCTCACGTGTTTGTTTACTGTCTGGTCCCCGGTAAGAACATAACCTCTAGAGAGCTGGGCATTCCTGTGTCTTGTTGACTCAAGCCCAGCTTCCAGAATAATACCTGGCTTGTACAAAATGCTCAATAAATACATACCGAATAGTAACTTCTTACAATACCTAAGAATTGCAATGTCATTTATCAGTGATCAACAAACCAACTAGTAAAATATTGGGGTATTTATTTACTTATTTATTTTAATCAGTGTGGAGAGAAGAGAAAGAGAAAAAATACACCTGCTCACCAACTCTTGCTAAATTAGACTTGGGGGGTGGGGGGGAATGGACATCTAAATGAAGGTTTTTAAGAAAAATTGACATTACTAATTTTTTATACCACAGAAGTTCCTCTCCCTTAGTATACGCAACTGTTTATCAACTTAACAGAGTGAGCATGCCTGATTGTCTTACCCACCACCCTTCATTATCTCCTGTTACAAAGGTCAGGTCACAAGCAAACACAAAACCCGGGGGTAATGGTCCTTCCAACAAATGTTCTTTTGGAGTTGGGCCACTACCCCGGGCGCTCGGACAACTTGTTTCATGAAGGGCAGTGCCATTCTCTCAGTGGGGCTGTGAGTGTCAGGTAGGATAGAATCCATTTCTTTTAAGGGTGCGAGCCGGAAGCTGCGAGGCAGAGAAAGTAGGGGTTTGGCACGAAGGACGAGAAAAGCTCATTTAAAACACGTTCTTTCCTATCTTCCCTACGCACCGCCCTGCCGTGCCCTACCTCACCGACCACAGCCTTCCCTCCTGGCACACCACGGGGCTCTGGCACCCCCTTTCTAAATCCAGAAACTAGCCGGGCTGCGTTACTTCTCAACATGGTGGGCACAGGATGTCGTGGCGGGAGGCGCACAGGGGCGTGGGTGTGCGGGGCTGGGTGAGTCTGTCCTGTAAACGGCCCCGAAGTTCCCTCCTCGGAGAACGGTCAGCAGAGCCGACGAGAACGGTCAGCAGAGCCGACGAGAACGCCCACCGCCGGGCGCAGCGCCTGCGTGCGGGAGCGCCGCTCGGCGACCTCCCCTCACCGGCTGCAGAGCAGCACCGGGACCGGCTCTGGCCGAGGACACCGTGCATCTCGGCGGCCCGGAGCCCGAGCCCGCCCCCGGGGACCGAGGGACGGCTCGCTTCCAACCGCCGGGCCGGAGCGGACGGGCCCGCCGAGACCCCCGCGGCTCCGGGAGCTGGCGGCGGGCACCGGAAGCGGGAGGGCCGGGCGCGCGGGGCGGGAGAGGCCGGTACTTACCCTCGGCCGGCGGCGGGCGGCCAGCCGTCTCCAGGCGGCGGCGAAGTCGGGCGGCGGGGCTCGCCGGCTCCGGCAGACGAGGGAGAACAGGGTCCCCAGCAGGAAGGCGGCCGCGGCGCCGATCAGGTACAGGCTGAGCCGGAGCACGAAGGCGCCCAGCCCCGCGCCTCCTGCCCCTCCGGGCCCCAGGTAGGAGAGGGACGCGGCGGCGAGCACGGCCACCGCCACCGGCATCCGCCAGCTCCCGCCGCCTGGGCTCCTCGGGGCCGCCGCGTCCTCCCCGGGCTCTGGCCGCCGCTCGCCCGGAGCGCCCACGGCCGCCGCGGGGCTGGGGCCGGCGCCGCTGCTGTCGGTGGCATCGGGGTGCATGCTGCCGCCTGAGCCGCGGAAGACAGGCTCATCTCCCGCCCCGCGGTCCCCCGGCACGGCCCCGGCCCGTGGCCTCTGCGCGGCCGCTCCTGCCCTCGCCGCCGCCGCAGCTCCGGAGGCAGAGGCGGTCGGCGCTCATACCCTCGCCGGCAGCCCTCCGAGGGAACGGCTCCCACAGACGCCGCCGAGCTCCTCCCGGGGCCCCCCTCGCGCCGCCACCGGCGCCGGGTCCGCAGTGCCCCGCCGGGCGCGCCCAGGTAGCCGGGCAGTGTTGTGACTTAAGCTGGCGAAGCCCGAGGCGGGGCGGGGGCGGGGGCGGGGGCGGCCCGGGAGTGCGAGTCAGGCGGAGGGCGGAGAGCCGAGGGCCCGCTGAGTGACAGCCGCGAGGTGCCCGCCTTCCGGGCAAGGGGAGGGGTCTGACCCGCCACCGCCTCGCCGGGGAGGGGGCGCGACCAAGAGCTTCGAAAACCGCTAGGTCCTGGGCCTTCCCGTCCCCGCTCCCCCCGCCGCCCCACCCCCCTACACACACACACGCGGTCTGTGGATGGAAATTTTTGCTGCAGGTGCCAGAGGCATTTGTAATTCTGGAGCTCAGGTGATCCCTTAATCCTCGCTCTCCGTTCATCCCTGGCAAGTAACCCCCTCGCATGCTTACAACCCCCCAAATGTCTGCCTTGTTTCCACCCGCTACTTAGATTAAATAGGCAACCATTCCTGATCCTCACTTTTAACACAGTTACCCCTAACAGCCCTCCCCCCCCACCCCCCCGCCCTCCCCATGGGCCGCCTCAGGGAGGGAATCAGACAAACGTGGAGTAAATGAAGCCTGCAATTCCTAGTTGTGCAAAGGCCCAAAGAAGTGGGCCTGGAGCCAGGCGGGTAGCAGCTTCCCTCCTCACTTTGGCTCCAAGTCCCTACATTTTTGTTGCCAACCACTCAATATAAAAGCTACTGCCCACGCGAGTGAAAGTGGCCCAAATAATTTTTAGAGTACGTATTTTCTCCCGTAGTCCCAGCGTTAACACACGGCCAGGCTTGCTGAGAAGACACCGATATTCTGGAGAAATACAAGTAATGACTACTAAGACCAATACAGCAGCAGGTGTATCTTTAACGAATACATAAGGAATTCTGAAAAGATGATTATTAAAATGGGGGGTGGGGTGGGTGGTAGAGAGAACAAATCCAGAATAGAAGAGGGCAGGAGAGGAAAATAGATGAGGGAAGCCATGAGAAATTAAAGGTTATGGGAAACACTTATAAGCACAAGCTCAGAACTCTCTGCTTGTATCAGTCATGAAGAATTTCAATTTTAAAGGAACTATTGTTTTCCAATAAATTGAATGATATCCTAATTCCCAGTAAGCACAGTTAAGGAAAATAAGCATTAAAAATATTTTTTAAATACTGTGACTATACTGTTTCTCTAAGGAATCATCTGTGTCATATCAACAGAGAAAAATATACAACATTGATATGTAAACGAAAATATTTAGTGGATACTTATTCTTTGAAAACAAAGTATTGCTCAAGAGGCTATTATTAAAAAAAAAAAAGAAAGAAATACTGGTGTCCATAGATATACACAGCCCACCCATGAATTCATGTCTTCATAATAAACTTCTCTGGAATGTATAGATTCATAGAGGTCTAAAAATAATCACGAACATATAGCTCTAACAAAACAGCATATAAATGAATTATTTTATATCCTATATAATGAAAGGTAATATGCAAATTGCCCCCTCAACCGGGGTTCGATCAGGGGGCGGGGCCGGCCTGCCAACTGCCCGGGGCCCCTCCCTCTGGCCCGCAAATCCACCCCATCAGGGTGGGCCAGCCAGACCCCACCTATGCACAAATTGGTGCACCAGGCCTCTAGTATCTATATAAAAATGTGTTTAAATGTGTCATTTTTTAAATCTTTGTTTTAAATATTAATATTCATGTGACACTTCTTATACCTTGTAAGTCAAAGAAGATACTGCCTTATGCCAGCTGTGACTTTGCCATGCCTAGATGATATTAAATGAAGTTACTGCCTTCCTGTTCTCCTTTAAATAAAGTAGTGTAACTGATTTTGAAGGATTATTTTTTCCTCTGAAAGAGTTAACATTCATCCCACTAGATCTCCTCAAAGTGTACCCACTAATCCAAATTATTTCAAGGAAAGCACGGGTAGCTTGTTATTACCAACAATCCTATCTACATTTTTGATCATTTACATGCCAAGGACTGTGTGCTAAGGGCTTTACATACATTCTCCAATTTAAATCCATAGCTGACAATAATGGTAACTAATTGAGTCCTCACTGTGTGCCAGATACTATCCTAAGCACTAGACATGCTTCATCTATCTTCACAACAACCCTGATAATGTTATCGCCATCTACACATGAGGAAACTGAGGCAAAGGAGGTAAAATAACTTGCTCAGCATTACAGAGCTAATAAATATCATGGTCGGATTTAGAGCTATGCATTTAACCACTATGTCATGGCACTTCTAAAAACTGTCATTTACTCATCCCACATCACAAAGGAGAAAAAACAGGGTTTAATCCATGAGCTTAAGACCTGTGTTTTATACCTTAAAGTATTTAGTTTTGTTGCTTTGTGAGGGTTGCTGGTATCTTAACCAGGATCCTGATAAGTACTAAGTGGTTATAACTTGAATCAGTAAAGGAGAAACTGGTCTGACTTTTATTAAGGGTCCTGGTCTGGAACTCTTAAGACCACGATCTTTCCAACCACACCAGTATACTGCTCCCCAAAATAACACAGATCTGGAGAAATGTATACTCATGGTCAGAAAACTTCCTTAAAGCATATGCCATTCTGCTTCTAAGTCAGCACTGACACTTCAAACATTTCCCAACAAATAGTATTGGGCCTCTACCCTGTGCAAGGTTGGAGGAACACAAGTCAGGTAAGATAAGGAGTACAGGGGAGTGACTAGGATCAGGAGGCATAGAGCAGTGGTTCTCAACCCTTCTACCCTTTAATACAGTTCCTCATGTTGTGACCCCCAACCATAAAATTATTTTCGTTGCTACTTCATAACTGTAATTTTGCTACTGTTATGAATCGTAATGTAAATATCTGTGTTTTCCAATGGTCTTAGGCGACCCTGCTAGTGGTTCTCAACCTGTGGGTCGCTGCTATAGAGCCTAAGACCATAGGAAAACACACATATTTACATTACGATTCATAACAGTAGCAAAATTACAGTTATGAAGTAGCAACGAAAATAATTTTATGGTTGGGGGTCACCACAACATGAGGAACTGTATTAAAGGGCCGCGGCATTAGCAAGGTTGAGAACCACTGGCATAGAGGGAGATGAGGCCAGAAGTCAGGCATTCAATTAGAATCCTGTGTCCTTCCAAGAAGTCAGTGTTGAGGGTTAAAAAGGTCTAAGGGTTAAAAAGCAAACTGAGCAGGGATGCCTTATTTGTATTCCTTAAGGACAGCAAATTTTGATAGGCAATAATTGAATGTTCCATAGGCTATCTTCATTATTCTCTTAAGATGGGAATGACATCCGCCTTAACTCATTGGGACATCATGAGGACAAATTAAGGGGGGGGGGGGCAATGACATTTAAAATATTAGGCAGTGTAAATAGGTAAACAATACCTGATATCTGTCAAAATGTGATACATCTTCCCCTTCACGAGTATATTTCTCCTTAAACCCTCTGGCCACCTTGGAAGTGATTAGGATTACAGAGAAAACCACAGTATTTGCCCTCAACCACTTCGGGGGAAACTGAATAAAGATGTTAACATGAGCCTCTCTCTCTCTCTCTCTCTCTTTCTCTCTCTCTCTCTCTCTCTCTCGTAACTTTCAAGCGGAATGTGGTTTACAAAAGTATGTGTGACAAACTTCAAAAAGAAAAGAAATCATAAAGTACTTTAAAAACAAATAATAGATGACTAAAGCTTAAAGGAAATGTGCTGTAGCATTTCTAAGAGTAAGAGGAAGCTGAACAAAATTTTAGAACACATTTACATGTTGTCCCCAAAAAATGTATACATACTTTGAATAGTTATTAATCCAATGGGTTAAATTGGAAAAGAAACATTAGTTGAGCTATCTGCTGTTAAATGTGTATACATTTTTTGGGACACCCTCTATATCAGTGGTCAGCAAACTCATTAGTCAATAGAGCCAAATACCAACAGGACGACGACTGAAATTTCTTTTGAGAGCCAAATTTTTTAAACTTAAACTTCTCCTAATGCCACTTCTTCAAAATAGACTTGCCCAGGCTGTGGTATTTTGTGGAAGAGCCACACTCAAGGCGTCAAAGAGCCGCATGTGGCTCACGAGCCGCAGTTTGCCGACCACTGCTCTATATCATCATGCTGAGTGGGGCTCCATATTAGTACAGCCATACCTCATTTTATTGCACTTTGCTTTACTGTACTTCACAGATATTGCATTTTTTTTTACAAATTGAAGATTTGTGGCAATCCAGTGTCAAGCAAGTCTATCAGTGCCATTTTGCAATAGCATTTGCTCACTATGTGTGACATCTTGGTAATTCCTGCCATATTTCAAACTTTTTCATTATTATTATGTTTTTATAGTGTTCTGTGATATTTTTTAAAATATTTTTATTGATGTCTGCGAGTACCTCACATTGGGCTGCCAGTTGCGAGTGCCCCCCGTTGGGCGCCAGTTCCGGGTGTCCCAAGTTGGGCTGCCAGTTGCAAGTGTCCCCCCACGTCCCGCGTGGTTCAGGGTTCAGGGTTCAGGTTCAGGGTTCGGGCTCTGGAGGAGGCCGCATGCAAATGAAAGACACCAGACAAGAAAATATTAATTTGGGAATTGGGGACCAGGAGGAAGCCCAAGAGAGGATACACTTTGCTCTGGCCTTGCTATCCCTTTTATTCAGGTTTTGGGATACACCCATAGCCCTTAGGCAGGCAATTCCAATAATAGCTCATGACAGCCCATCAGCAAGGATTTACATAAGACTAAAAGGTGGAAGTTGCCTCAGCTCCCTTTGTCTCAACTAGACAGTGGGGGCATGGCTCTGACCCTTGCCACAGCCTCAAGGTTGACCAGCCTTCAGACTCCTTGTCCACACCTCTCTGCTAGTGAAGGCAATGGGCAGCTTCCAACAGATGTCAGAGAGGAAGGAAGAGGGAGAGAAATAGAAACATCAATGAGAAGAAAGAATCATTGATTGGCTGCCTCCTGCATGCCCCCCACTGGGGATCAAGCCCGCAACCCAGGCACGTGCCCTGGACCGGAATCGAACCTAGGACGCTTCAGTCAGCAGGCCGACGCTCTATCCACTGAGCTAAACCAGCGAGGGCTGTTCTGTGATATTTGATGTTACTATTGTAATGTTTGGAGCTACCACGAAGCACGCCCATATAAGATGATGAACTTAATCAATAAATGTGCTCCAACTGCTCCACCGACTGGCCATTCCAGTATCTGTCCCCATGGGCTTCCCTAGTCCCTCAAACATAATAATATTTACATTAGGCTAATTAATAACCATACAATGGCCTCTCAGTGTTCAAGTGAAAGGAAGCGGTGCATGTCTCTCACTTTACCTCAAAAGCTAGAAATGATTAAGTTTAGTGAGGAAGGCAGGGGAAAGCTGAGACAAGCCAGAAGCGAGGCCCCTTGTGCCAGTTAGCCAAGTTGTGAATGCAAAGGAAAAGTCCTTGAAGGAAATTAAAAGTGTTACTCCAGTGAACACACGAATGATAAGAAAGCAAAACAGCCTTGTTGCTGATATGGAGAAAGTTTCAGTGGTCTAGACCCGTGGTCGGCAAACTGTGGCTTGCGAGCCACATGCGGCTCTTTGGCCCCTTGAGTGTGGCTCTTCCACAAAATACCACAGCCTGGGCAAGTCTGTTTTGAAGAAGAGGCGTTAGAAGATGTTTAAGTTTAAAAAATTTGGCTCTCAAAAGAAATTTCAATCGCTGTACTGTTGATATTTGGCTCTGTTGACTAATGAGTTTGCCGACCACTGGTCTAGATAAATCAAGCCAGCCCCAACATTTCCTTACGCCAAAGCTCAATCCACAGCAAGACCCTAACTCTCTTCAAATCTCAAAGGCTGAGAAGGGTGATGAAGCCGCAGAAGAAAAGCTTAAAGCTAGCAGAGGTTGACTCATGAGGTTTATGTCTCCATAACATAAAAATGCAAGGTGAAGCAGCAAGTGCTGATGTAGAAGCTGCGTCACCCAGAAGATCTAGATAAGATGAAGGTGGCTATGCTAAACAACAGATTTCAATGACAAAATAGCCTTCTGGTGGGAAAACATGCCATCTAGGACATTTATAGCTAGAGAGGAAGCAATTCCTGGCTTCAAAGCACAGACGGACCCTCTTGTTAGGGGCTAATGCAGCTGGTGACTAAGTTGAAGCCAGTGCTCAGGTACCACTCCAACCATCCTAGGGCTATTAAGACTCATGCTTAATCTACTCTGCCTGTGCCTATAAATGGAACAAAGCCAGGATGAACAGCACATCTGTTTACAATGTGATTTACTGACTATTTTAAGCCTGTTGTTGAGACTGTTCAGATAAAAATAAAGGTTCCTTTCAAAATAGTACTGCTCACTGACAATGCACCTGGTTACTCACCCAAGAGCACTGATGGAGATGGGTAAGATTAAAGTTGTTTTCATGCCTGCTAGAGCAACGTCCATTCTGGATCAAGGAGTAATTTCAACTTTCAAGTCCTACTGTTTAAGAAATACACTTTGTAAGGCTGTAGCTGCCACAGTGATGCCTCTGATGGATCTGGGCAGAGTAAATAAAACACCTTCTGGAAAGGATTCACCACTCCAGATGCCATTAAGAAGATTTGTGATTCTTGGGAAGAGGTCAAAATACTAGTATCAACATTAGCAGGAGTTTGGAAGAAGTGGAATCCAACCCTCATGGATGACTTTCAGGGGTTCAAGACTCCAGCGGAGTCAGTAACTACAGATGTGGTGGAAGGAGAATTAGCAGTGGAGTCTGAATTGCAGTGAATAAATTGCTGCAATCCTATATAATAAAACTCTAATATGCAAATCAACCGAACAGCGGAACAACCAGTCGCTATGACACACACTGACCAACAGGGAGCAGACGCTCAATGCAGGCGCAGCCTTCTAGTGGTCAGTGCACTCCCACAGGGGGGAGTGCCGCTCAGCCAGAAGCCAGACTCACAGCTGGTGAGCACAGTGGCAGTGGTGGGAGCCTCTCCTGCCTCCGCTGCAGGTGGGCAGTAAGGAGCAAGGGGTCCAGGACTGTGAGAGCCCTGGACTGCGAGAGGGATGTCCGCCTGAGGGGTCTCAGACTTCAAGAGGGCACAGGCTGAGCTGAGGGGATCCCCCCCCACCCCCCAGCTCAACCCCACCATGGAGATTGGCTACAGCGTTTGGACAGGTTCAAGCCTGGGACTAATGAGAGGGCAAAGCCACGTGTAAGTCTCTTGACCTTATGGTCAGAACCTGTAGCCCCACGTGGCTGAGTGATATGGGCTTCTTCCCCTGACAATCTCAGGAATGTGATGTGCCTCTTTTTAAACTTTTGCCTGTATATCTGCTAATATCTCACTGGCCAAAGCGAATCATCTGACCCAACCAGGAATTAAATAAGAGAAAGGGCCAACATGTGGAGTTTTTATTATTATTATTTTTCAATCCTCATCCAAGGATATGTTTGTACTGACTTGAAAGAGAGAGACACACTTTAATGTAAGATAGAAACATCAATCTGTTGCCTCCCTTACACATCCAACCAGGGAATGAACTGCCACCTAGGTATGTGCCCTGACCAGAAATGGAACCTGCAACATTTCGGCGTACCGAACAAAGCTCCAACGGACTGACCCACACAGCCAGAGCCAACCCGTGGAGGCAGTGTACAACTGTATGTAAAGCTTTTATATTCCACCTAAAAGAAGTCAGAGTCTCTTGTTTGTCATTTATTTATTACAGAAAGGAGAACACACTTTGGGGAAGTAAAAATTAGTATGAGAAAATTAACTGGAGTCTAGAACAAAGGTTTGCACAGATTAGGCCCTTAATATTTTTGATGAATAAATCTGATATTCTTCTATGATAATAAATCTAGAATAATTGGGTAGACAAATAAGTTATAACAATAATATCCTACATTTGAATGGAACTTTAACTTTAGGAAATCATTTTTACAACATGTTCCTCACTACAACTCTATAAGAGAGATAAGTATTATAATCCCATTTTGCATGTGAGGAAACTGAGGAACAGAGAAGTTAAATGATTTGCCCCAAATCACACAGCTAGTTGGTAGTAGGACCTAAATGAAAAGATTCTCTCCCTAACAGGTTTGGCTCAGTGGATAGAGCGTCAGCCTGCGGACTGAAAGGTCCCAGGTTCGATTCCGGTCAAGGGCATGTACCTGGGTTGTGGGCACATCCCCAGTAGGAGGTGTGTAGGAGGCAGCTGATTGATGTCTCTCTCTCATCGATGTTTCTAGTTTCTAACTCTCTATCCCTCTCCCTTCCTCTCTGTAAAAAAATCAATAAAATATATTTAAAAAAAAAAAAGATTCTCCTTCACTGTGCTATCTTTCAAATACAATAGTTAAAACTAACAATGTCAAAGGACAACACAAATTGCTTTCTACATTATACAAATCATAACCTTACAAAACCACTACAACAGTAGTGGCATTCACATGGCTTTTAAATAGTCTGTAAGCTTCTGGAAGGTAGTATATGACTCTGTTCACTCTTCCATTCAGTCCAAAAATATTACCAACTGCTTTGTTAGAAAATAGAATAAAATATGGTCTATGTCCTTGAAGAGTTCACTTTCTACTTGGGATGGAGGGAGGAAGACAGAGGGGAAAAGCATAAAGCAATCTAATACATACTATAATAAAGGCATAACAAAATTCTATGGAGACAAGAAGAAACGCTCCTAATTCTGCTTGGTAGGAGTTAAGGAAATTCAATTATTACCTGGTCTGTGAATCTAAGTCATTTAGCTTTCTCAAGTTCCTCTATTTATCATAGCATTGAGATATTTTGAACTACCCCTTTAGATACAAAAAAAAAAAGGAACTTACTTAATTCAAACTTGTTTTATAAGCTTTAACCCGGTAAAGATTCCATCCTTCAAAACTTGATTCCTAAATTTAAAAAAACAACAACTTTCCATTGGTGTACATTTACTAATAACATCAAGAAAGCTTAGTATAGATGAATAAACTTCCAGGTAATATTAATAACTCTCTATAGAAATAGCCAAGGCTATATTGTTTCAAGAGGTTTATCAATAAGTAAGAAACCATTTTAAAAAGGGTTTGGGGGATCTTATTCACATCTTTTCTGATGAAAGAGTCCAGATTCAGTGAATTTGGGGAAGAGCCTTTTTACACCTATGAGCTGATAACCTTATATGACCAGAACTATGAAGCAGCACAAAGAAATAAAATCTCTGTCCTGACAGAGCTTATTTACAATCTAGTTCACACATTTATTGGTTTGTTCATTCAATATAGACAACTGAGGAAGTGCTCTCTGCAGGGAAAGGAAACCAGAGAAAAGGCAAAACTTGACAAATTCATAGCCCAGAAAAAGAACCAGAATTATAGTTTGAGATGTAATTATCTCTTACTTCCTTTTTTTATCAGGGTATAATATACACAGAATTCACTATTTTAATCATTGTTAAGCATACAGTTCAGTGGCATTAAGTATATTCACACTGTTGCACAACCATCACCACTAGTCATCTCCAAAACATTTTCAGCATCCCATACAGAAACAACGCCCATTAAACACTAATTCTCTATTCCCCATGACTTGCCTATTTTGGGTACCACATATAAGTGGCATCATGTAATATTTGCCCCTCTGTGTATACCTTCTTTCACATAATGACTTCAAGGTTCATCCATCTTGTAGCGTATATAATTCCATTCCTTTCAAGGCCGAATAAAATTCCACTGTTTGTATATGTGCACATTCTGTTTCCCATTCCTTTGTTGATGGACATTTGGGTTTTTTCCATCTTTGGGCTATTGAAAATAATGTTGCCATGAACATGGTTGTACAAATATCTGTGTGAGGCTCTGTTTTCAGTTCTTTAGGGTTTACAATTCAGAAGTGAAATTGCTGGGTGATATGGTAATTCTATGTTCAATATTTTGAGCAGCTGCCTGTTCCAGACAACATCCATACCATTTTACATTCCCATCAACAATGAACACGAGTTCCAATCTCTTTATATCAGGGGTCCTCAAACTTTTTAAACAGGGGGCCAGTTCACTGTCCCTCAGACCATTGGAGGGCCGGACTATAGTTTAATAAAAAAAACTATGAACAAATTCCTATGCACACTGCGGGCCTGGGACGAGTCGGCTGCTAAGCAGGACATGCAGTGGCACTCGGCGGGCTGGATAAATGTCCTCGGCGGGCAGCATGTGGCCTGTGGGCCGTAGTTTGAGGACTCCTGCTTTACATCTTTGCCAACCCTTGTTAATTTGCTTTTTATTTTCATACTGGGGCCCATTGCATGAATTTGTGCACCTTGAAAGGAACTGTGGGCTGCAAGGCTGAGAAAGGCACAGGGGTGGGTCTCGGCCCATCCTCCGTGTCCCTGCCTGGCCCTTCCTGCTGCGGCCCCTGGTCCCATCTGCTGGCAGCCCCATTCCAGCCGCTGCTGCCGCTCCCATGCACTAACAGTGCGGAGCCATTGGGGCTGATGCCAGCAGCAGGTGCGAGTGGGGCGCCATCAGTGGGTGTGAGTGGCAGCTGCTGCCCTGCTTGCCCCTCAGGAGCAATGGGAGGTGGAGAAGCCCTCAGGGCGGTCAGGGCCAGGAGCCACTGCTCCTACCTTCTGATGGCGCCGAGTGATCAGGACCAGCACCAGGCACTGGCAGCAGGGTGAGAGGGGCCAGCACTGGCAGTGGGTGTGAGCGGGGCCGGCGCCAGGCTGGACTGCGGCACATGGGAGCAAAGACTTTTCAATAACCAATAGAGACTCACCCCTATGACAGCCAGCGCCCCGCCTTGGTCTGGTGACCCCACTCACCTGCTCCACCATTCCACCGTGGCCAACGCCCGCCATGTTCCACACATGCCCCCTGGTGGTCAGTGCTTGTCATAGCAACCAGTTCAGTTGTTCCACCATTCGGTCTATTTACATATAAGCCTTTTATTATATAGGATATCATATAGGACTAGAGGCCCGAAGCACGAAATTTGTGCACGGGTGGGGGTGTCCCTCAGCTCAGCCTGCACCCTCTCCAATCTGGGACCCCTCAAGGAATGTCCGACCACCCATTTAGGCCTGATCCCTCTCACAATCCAGGATTGCTGGCTCCCAACTGCTCGCCTGCCTGCCTTCCTGATTGCCCCTAACTGCTTCCGCCTGCTAGCTTGATCACCCCCTAACTACTCCCCTGCCAGCCTGATTGATGCCTAACTGCTCCCCTGCCAGCCTGTTTGCCCCTAACTGCCTTCCCTTGCAGGCCTGGTCACCCCTAACTGCCCTCCCCTGCAGGCCTGGTTCCCCCACAACTGCCCTTCCCTGCAGGCCTGGGTCCCCCCACAACTGCTCTCACATGCAGGCCTGGATCCCCCCACCCCCCAAATGCCCTTCCCTGCAGGCCCGGTCACCCCCAACTTCCATCCTCTGCCAGCCTGGTCACCCCTAACTGCCCTCCCCTGCAGGCTTGATTACCCTCAAATACCCTTCCTTGCAGACCTGGTCCCTCCCAACTGCCCTCCCCTGCTGGCCTAATCACCCACAATTGCCCTCCCTTGCAGGCCTGGTCCCTCCCAACTGCCCTCCCCTGCTGGCCATCTTGTGGCGGCCATCTTGTGTCCACATGGGGGCAGCCATCGTGTGTGTTGGAGTGATGGTCAGTTTGCATATTACTCTTTTATTAGATAGGATCAGCCATATTAGTGTGTGTGAAGTGGTATCTTAATGGTTTTAATTTGCATTTCTATAATGATTAGTGATGTTGAGCATATTTTCTTGTGCTTATTGGCCATCTGTATATCGTCTTTAGAGAAATGTCCAATCAACTCCTTTGTATAATAAACTTTGACCACAGTTAGGACAATCATCCCTGGGAAACGGTGACAGCACCGTTTTATCAAGCAGAATTAAGTGAAATCCTTCCTCTTAGCCTACAAAAAGGACAAAGAAATGATTCTCTGTACTTGGTAGTTACAACCAAGTACCAAATGCACTGTGAAGAATGAAACTAGAGCCAATCCCTTAGTGAGAGTCCCTCGGATATGACTAACCCTTTAGTTCCTTTCTTTGCACTTTCATGTAAAAAAATATTTGAGTACCTGCTGTTTTAGTTTCCTATTCCTGCTATAACAAACTACTACAGACCTAGTGGTTTAAAACAACAAATTTATTCTCTTACGGTTCTGGAGGTCCAAAGTCTACAATTAAGGTCTTGGCCTGGTTTTCCTTTTGGAGGCTTCAGGAGAGACTCTTTTCTTCCCCTTTGTCAGTTTCCATAGGAGCCTGCTTTCTTTGGTTCATGGCCCCTTACATCTCCCATCTCTTTCTGCTTCTTTTCTTTAATTAAAAGAAATTGTTTTAATTCGTTCCAGTTTTGAGATGTAATTGACATATAACATTATACAAGCTCAGGGTGTACTACATAATGATATATGTGTCTATTACAAAATGGTCACCATAATAAAAATCTAGTTAAAATCTACCACCTCGCATAATTAGAAATTTTTTCCCTTGTGACGAGAACTTTCAAGATCTACTCCATTAGCAACTTTCAAATATACAACGTATTTGTATACCATGTTACTACAGTCACCATGCTGTACTTACCTCTTGCTCCTATGGCCAGGTGTCCTATTACTGACTTACTTTCTCTTTTTTAAAATGTATTTTATTGATTTTTTTACAGAGCGGAAGGGAGAGGGATAGAGAGTTAGAAACATCCATGAGAGAGAAACATCGATCAGCTGCCTCCTACACACCTCCTACTGAGGATGTGCCCGCAACCCAGGTACATGCCCTTGACCGGAATCGAACCTGGGACCCTTCAGTCCGCAGGCCGACGCTCTAGCCACTGAGAAACACCGGTCAGGGCTGATTACTTTCTTATAAGGACCCTAGTGATTGCATTTTGGCCACTTGGCTAATCATTTTCCCCTCTCAACACCCCCAATCACAGAGCAAAGCCCCTTTC
This sequence comes from Corynorhinus townsendii, assembly GCA_026230045.1. NCBI lineage: Eukaryota > Metazoa > Chordata > Mammalia > Chiroptera > Vespertilionidae > Corynorhinus > Corynorhinus townsendii. Next base: position 8,828,203 of record JAPDVU010000003.1, on the reverse strand, counting down.
ACCATGTAAAGTAGCATATTCACAGGGTCTGGGGATTAGGAGGTGGACATCTCTGGGGCCATGATTCTACCACACCTGCTATGTGCCTGTGAATTCAAAATGGAAAAATAATGGCATTCAATGCATTCTACAGAGATCATTTTTCTCTCAGACGGAACTGCCCACCTTGTTTACTAGCGAGAGGGGCTTCTAATGTGTTACCTGCACCAGAGAATTCGTGGTCGGACTGCAATTTGCTGATATAAACAATCACAAAGACACAGCCGCCCCATCTTTATTATTACTGTTGATGTTTTGATTAGGAATTACAAGAAAAACGAAAGCAGCTTTCTCTATTAAATTAGTTACCGCAACAACTAGGCTCACCAGCGGGGGCACAGCGGTTGGATCTGGACGACTCTCGGGAGAATGATGACTTCCGCCACGTGTTCCTTCCCATTCGAGAGCGGCGGGCGGGGCCCGTGGAGCCTCTCTGGGCAGCCCGGCCTCCGCGGTCTGTGACGCCCGCCGCTCGGCCTCTCCCCGACCCGCTCCACTGGCGGCTCCGCCCCTCCCTCCGCTCGCCCCGCCCCCGGAAGCCGAGCGCGCCGCTGGGAGCGGCGCGGGGGGGCTGCCTTGCGCGCCGGCGCGTGCGCACGAGCTTGGAACTTGGCGGGCGGCGCGTGAGGCGGCCTCCTGCCACAGCACCCAGGTGAGCTGCACGCGAGCGACCCCTTCTTCCCGCGCCCGTCAGCCTCCTCTCCGTTGCTGATCCGTTTCCCTTCCGGAGCCGGGGGCAGCGGCGAGCGCTCGGGGTCGGTGTAAGGAAGCGCGCGGGAGGGTAGGAGGCGCTCGGGCGGCGGGCGTAACTACAGCATTGGCGGCCGAGCAGCGCGTCTGTGGGGCTGCCTGCACCCTCAGCCGCGGTGGGCCCGGCCTGTCCGCACTCCACGTTCGGGGTGGCGTGGGAGTCGGGGTCAGCCTTAGAGCCGCACTCGGGTCACCAGCGCCCACCTCCGCGGACTTGAACCTGAACCCTGAGGCGTGAGGCTGTCCGTTATTTTACGGCACCTCGCGGGGTCGGGCGGAAGTGCTGAACGGAGCCTCCGTTCCTGAACACAGATGTTTACCTGTTTTCTTTGGGCCTAGGTTTTCGTGTATCCAGTCGGTTACCTTTGGACCATATTATATACCTGACTACAGGAACCTGATGTCACAGTAACAGAATGACAGCTTGAAAAATGCCAGATTCCGGTGTGTGTGTTTCCTGATGAACCTTGAAAGCATTAGTATTTCACTGCAGACTGTGGGGAGCTGTACTAATGGTGAGTGTCCCAGCCAGCTGCCCGCAGATAACCTGTTTTCATTGAGCACCACACAGGGGTTATTCAGGTCCGATGAACTGTCGTGTAGTTTTCACCCTTTCCCAAAACGTTGTAAAGAGAATCGTTGCTAATTTTAAGTCTATACCGTATTTTTATTATCTTCTAATAGAAGTTGAAATCTCATTTTGAAGTAAATATTATCTAAAGGATTGCTTAGTGGATGGGGTTGTTGGGTAGTTTTTCCGTAAATTAAGCTAAATCCCGAGTGCTTAAATCCTTAAGATAACGGTATTGTTGGGTAATAACCCAAATTTAAACCTGAAGATTCCCAGGCACTGGGCTATGCACCTCCTGTCATGAACTGTGACCACTTAGGGAGGCAGATGCTTAAAACTATTGGTGACTACATGAACCATGTAAATGAAGATAAGGGGGTAGTATGGAGGGAGGAGGAGTGGAGGGAAAGAGGATGGTGGGAAACTAGCTCGGAAAAGAGGTAACTTTTCTGCTCACATATCAAAGAGCAGGACTACTGCACAATCATTTTTAAAGTATGTTTTTATTGATTTCAGAAAGGAAGGGAGAGGTAGAGAGAGATAGAAACATCAATGATGAGAGAGAATCATTGATCGGCTGCCTCTTGCACACACCCCCACACCCCCACCACGCCCCCACTGGAGATCCAGCAGCAACCTGGGCATGTGCCCTTGCCGGGAATCAAACACTTCAGTCCGCAGGCGGATGCTCTATCCACTGAGCCAAACCAGCTAGGGCCCACTGCACAATCTTAAATTTCCTGACTCCAAACTCCTTCATTGGTTAAACAGTCTTTGAATCATATTTGTCAGATCCTACTTTAGGTACTAGGTATATAAAGATGAGCAAGCTATCAGGAGTTCCCAGTCTGGTAAAGAGACAGAAAGGCAGGGAATTGTTAGCCGTGAAAAACAGGGATTTCAAAGAAGTATTTAATCATTGACTTTGGGATTTAGACCTAGTTCATATAATCATGGGGTTGGGAAGTAGCATATGCTCCTAATGCATGAATTCCCTACAGCATCACACTATTGACTCATTGCTCCTAATCTTAGAAAGTAGCCCAGTCCATTTTTGAGCAGTCCTAACATTAAACTCCGAACAGCTTTCTTATACACTCCCATCTGTTGATGCAAGTTCTACCTCTACAACTACAGGTAACAGCTCTAAAGCCTTTTTTCATATCAGTTCTAAGTATCTGAATACATTCTTTCCTTTGTCATTACTTTTCCTAGATATGGGCCTGTTGTTCTGTAAACCCTAAATCATGATTTACATTTTAGACTCTTCACCACAGCACTCAGAACCAACTGCTTCAATGGAGAAGCTCAGGGGTATGCTATGAAGCCATTTGCTTTTAAAATTGAAGAAACTTACAAAATAATTTTTAATTTCAAAGGTGTACTTAACCATGTAACAAAGTGAGAAAGGAAAAAACAGCCACACTCTTTTATTTCAGCCCTTAACTTTTTGTAATACAGGGTGAATTATCTTACACACAAAAAAAAATACTAACCTATTTTTCAGATCATTGGCACAACTTGGAATTGTTCCTGTAACCCCATTATAATTTTCCATGTTTCTCTTGATATGTTACCCAAACTTCTCAGTTTGGAAAAACTGTAAATTACTATGTAAAAATAAAAAATATTTCAAAATTACTCTATAGTCTGATGGTTACATTTTTCTTCTTTTCAGATATATATTTGCCATTATGGATCGTTTCGGAGATATATCAGAAGATGAAGTGGACCATTCTTTCTTTGACAGTGACTTCGAAGAAGCAAAGAAAAGTGAAAGTAACTCAGTTTTTGACAAGCAAAATGATTGCCCTAAAGAGAGAATAGACAAAGATACAGTAAATGCAAACTCGAAATTTGGAATGCAGAGAAAAGAAAATGATCTTGCTGAGAAAGGAAATGAAAGAAAAGAGAAAATTCCTTCAGCAGAACACCCCGTAGAAAATGATAATACGCAAACCAGAAATTCTTTATCATTGACCACTTCTTCAAGATCAGAAAAATTGTGTGATGCTACAACCGGACATAAAATACACTTGACCATTCCAAATGGAATTCCCAAAATGGTAAAAGAAGGTGAAAATGATTATTATACAGATGGAGAGGAAAGCAGTGATGATGGGAAAAAACATTATGTCAGGTCCAAGTCAGCTAAACCATCTAGTAACATTAAAAAAGGCATAAGTAAAAAGTATTCGAAAAGTAGTTCCTCTTCCTCTCTGTCCTCCTCATCAAGTTCAGGTACAGATTGTTCAGCTGCAGAGTCTGATAATTGTACACCTGATTCATCTCCATCATTAAAGAAACATCTCTCTGGTGTAACACACTTGTCACCAAAACAGAAATATAAACCAGGAATAAAATCAGCAGGAACACAGCCTACAAGTAGTAAATCAAAAGTTGGTGACTACAATGAGGAATCTGAAGATACTGTGACAGATGTCACTCCTTTGTCAACCCCAGACATCAGCCCTGTTCAGTCTTTTGAACTGGGCACATCAAACGATCAGAAAGTAAAAGTTAAAAGGCAAGAAAACGTGAGTCAAGAAGTATATGGAAATGTTGAGGATTTGAAAAATAATTTGAAATCAGCCAAAAAAGGGAAAGAAAAACATGGAGTAGATCTCACCTCAAAGTCTTCAGTGTTAGATTCCAATTTAGACCGCAGACATAAACAAAAAGCCATACATGACACAATGGATCTGAATCATCTCTTAAAAGGTAATTTCTCTTTTTCAAAATATATTTGTATTCAAATATATTGAATTTAATCATTAAACTTAAAGGTATATTGAGCTTAAGTATTAAATGCTATGAAATTGCATTGGTTTTTCTAGTAGATTTGTTTGTGATAATTGATAGTATCATAACTTTATTCAATATTCCATTTTTCCACAAAAATAACTTTTTATTTTCCCACATATAACTAAACTGCAAGCATGCAAGATGGGAGATGTGTACATGGCTATGCTTTTTCTGCATTGATTTCTCAGTACACTTTTATCACTTTCAACTACTACTACTGTATGGGTTTTTCTAGGCCTATTTGTTCTTACCTGATTTCTTCATAGCCTTTTCCACTTCCTTGGAAGATAAATTCACTTAACGTAAGTAGTATGGTAGTGGTAATGCTTAACACATTTAATAATTATGAGCATGAAATGGGATCCTATCAGAACAGCTAAGGTAGGAACAGGGCATACTCTGCATCTCAATTTAAACATTTTCACGGGCTAAATACAAAGATACATTAAAACAGTTTGTTGATTCAGATAGTGAATTTTGAGTAAAAGTTTTGCAAGCCATTACAGCAAACATTGGGTGAGAGTTTAGATAGTGAGGGATGCCTGTAGTTAAGTGTTAATGTTATTTATTGGTTTAAAATAACTTTTGTTAACAAGTTTAATAAGTTTGTAAATTTGAACTATGAAATAATAAAGGTTAATAAAAGAATATAAAATAAGGCATCCCAATTATAGACCATGAAATATGAAACAGTGTTGAATTTGGATACTTACGTAGTGAGGTGAAGACAATTCTGGAAGTGGAATAAAAATTTTAGGCTTCTGAGTGTCATTTACTTACCCTCGACCAGCAGTAACTATTCTGTGCCCCAGTCTTTTCATTTGTAAGATGAGGTGTTGATATAGGTTGCTAAAGCCTATTCTAAATTGAGATTTCTGGGTTACTGTGAAAAATATTAGAAGGGAAGCCCTAGATGATTTGGCTCAGTGGATAGAGTGTCAGCCCTAGCATCAGCCTGTGACTGAAGGATTGAGGCTTTGATTCCAGTTAAGGGCATATACCTCGGTTGCAGGCTCAATCCCTGGCCCTGGTTGGGGCGTGTGTGGGTGGCAACCAATTAATCATATTGATGTTTCTCTCTCTGTTTCTCCCTTCCATTTTCTAAAAATCCATGGAAAAATATCCTTGGGTGAGGATTAACAAAAAATCAAACACAAGCAAATACACACACACACACACACACACACACACACACTGAGTGGCCAGATTATTATGATCTCTGAACACATAATAATCTAGCCACTCAGTGTATATCCTATATAATAAAAGGCTAATATGCAAATTGTCCCCTCAACCAGGAGTTCAACCAGCAGCAGGCAGGCCGGCCAGCCAACCACCCATGTCCCTTCCCCCTGGCCAGGCTGGCTGGACCCCACCCATGCACAAATTCATGCACCAGGCCTCTAATACACACACACACACAGTGGCCAGATTATTATGATCTCTGAACCCAGATCATAATAATCTGGCCACTCAGTGTGTGTGTGTGTGTGTGTGTGTGTGTGTGTGTGTGTGTGTATTAAAAGGGAAGTTAAATGTAGACTAACATTATTAGACATCTATCGTTAAAGTAAACCTTGAAAATTTTTATTAGAATTTCTGAGTAGCCTCTTCTAAGTCACTTGGGTGGCTGATTTGGGAGACTTCCCAAGCCTGCCTTTGCTATGTACATAGCAAAAAAGGGTATGGTTGTAATTAGTTTTTTGACCTTGAGCTGTAAATCCCTTAATAGGCAGAAAGAGCATTAAAAGGTACAGTAGTGGAGTATGGAGAAGTTTAGGCATTGGATTTTGGCATGAATCTCACATATTTAAAGAACAGTGAAGAAGTTGGCATGACTAGATTAGAAGGTATGTTTCAAATACTTGATATATAGGTAAAATTAGGTCAGTTTAGGAAGAATCTGTAGGGTAAAATAGAGACAATTTAGAAATGCTCCACAAATTTTACTGCATAGATTCTGTATGAAATAATTAGGTATATTATTAGATGATGTATCCTGAGAAGAAAAATTATTATAAGAGAAAGAAATGTGATTAAGGAAGCATTGAACAAAGAAACTGGTTAAACTTACTGCTAAACTGATAACATAGGAGGGAATGAAGCAAACTGCCTTATTTAAGGGGAAGATATGGACCCTGTTGTACTCCATAAGGAAGAGGATGCCTATACAGTAGTCCCCTCTCCTCAGGGAATACATTCCAAGACACCATGTAGATGCCTGAAATGGGATTGTACTTGAACCCTATACATACTATGTTATTTCCCTGTATGTACATACCTATGATAAAGTTTAGTATGTAAATTAGGCATAGTATTAGATTAACAACAACAATAATAGAACACATACATTGATAAAAAGTAATGTGAATGGCTTGAGGGTCATTATTAAGTAAAATAAGGGTTACTTGAACACAAGCACGGCCCCACTGCCACAGTTGCTCTGATAACCCAGACAGCTAATAAGTGTTTACTAAGGGCGGGTGGTGGATACAGCATGGATATGCTGGACAAAGGGGTGATTCACATCCCAGGAGGGATAGCGCTATGTGAGGTGTCATCGTGCTACTCAGAATGGCACACAATATAAAACTTATGAATAGTTCATTTCTGGATTTTCCATTTAATGTTTTTGAGCCACAGTTTTCTACCGATAACTGAAACTGAAGAAAGCAAAACTGTGGGTGGTTCTTACTTGGATTAGCTACTAGCACATCCTCCCTGGCAACATGTTTTGTCCCTTTACTGGCAGGCTGCAGTGAACAGGATTCCAGTAGGTGAGGAGGAAATCTCAGATATCCTCAACACACTACCAAGTGTTACCAAACACTTGAGGAAATCTAAAATCAAGAGAAGCACCAGACTCACAGTTGAAGAACATAATACTTGAAGCAGAGTTAAAAGTGAAGCTTGGTGATTTTAGAGCGGCAAGGACAAAACTGTCTTCACTAATAATACTGACATGATTTGCTTTTTATACTCTTCTGTCACATGTATATAGTGGAGTTTAGCACTAAAAGGGACAAAGAGTGTTTGACATTAATAAACTGACCAAATACACCAAAAAGATTTAAGAGCCATTGATATGCATTGTGTGATAAAAGCAAAACAGAACCCAATGATGAAATTGACAAAACCATAATCATCATGAAAGATTAATAGAGTAATTAGACACCCCACCCCCACCCCCCAAAAAGTAAACTGCCTGTTCGTGGACTTTACTTGGTCCACAGGTATTTTGTCTATCGTACATTTTTTTTAAGTGATGGCTTATCAGTGGCTATTCCTATATAATAAATTACCCCAGTGCTTAGAGACTTGAAGGCAGGGGACTGGAATCATCTGAGAGCTCTTCACTCACATGTCAGGGGTGGGTTTGGGATGACATGAATAGGGCTGCTGAGCAGAGGGCCCACGTGTGCCCTTGGCTTCCTCACAGGTGGCAGCATCAGGGTGGTTGGACTTCTCACATGGTGGCTCAGATCTCCAAGTTCAGTGTTCCAGGAAACAAGATGGAAACCTCATCGCCTTTTATGACCTAGCCTCAGAAGTCACAGAGCTTCATTTCTTCCATATTCTATTGATGTAAACCGTAATGAACCTTCCCAAATGTGAGAGGAAGAGCATAGACCCTCTTAGTAAGAAGGTCAAATACCGTATAGACGTGTTTTAAAACCTCTTCAGTCTGTCATATACCTTATGGACATGTTTTAAAACCTCTTCAGTCCATCCTCTGTCCACATTTTACATTTCTCCCAAATGCAAAAATACATTTCTCCTCTCGAAAGATTCCCCCAACCTCGAAATCCAGGGTCTAAAACAGGGCCAAGAGCAGCGCAGTCTGCTCAGACGTGGTTCCTCAGTTTCCTGTACCTCTGAGTCCTTTGAGAATCTTCTGCCAGGAAGGAGTAGGAAGGAAAAGTATATTTTTGAATCTCATAAGCTCTGGCTCTGTTATATTCTCTCTAAATTTTGCTTGAAAACTGACCCATTCGTTTTTTAGTCCATCTCTCTATCCTCTAATTATTGTGGATAAAATAAATCACTGATACTTTCAACATTCTGTGAGGAGATCTGCTTAGCCCCGTCCACCAATGGCAATAGGTACCTAGTCAAACAGCCAACAGTATTCCTAAAATTCTGCCATTTCATCCACTTCATCAGCAATCCCTTCTAGGCCCTTCCAGTTCTACTTGTCACCTGGTGTCAGCCAGTGCCATCTAATGTAGATTTTTGTTAGAGTAGTACCCCAGTTCCTGGCCCCAAATTTTGTATTAGTTACTGCTGCTCTGATAACAAATCACAAAACTTAGATGTATAAAGCAGCAACCTAAGATGACTCAAAGACTAGGATCATAGTGGCCGTCTATGTGGTTTGATTTCCTCACAGCCTGGCAGCTGAGCTCAGGGCAGTCAGACATATAGGGTGGCTCGGGTCCCAAGGACAAGTATTCCAGGGAGCAGGGTAGGGTTGTGGGGTGGGGACTGCATCTCCTAGGACACATTTAGGCTGTATCATATTGGTCTACAAGCCTGCCAGATTCAGAGGACTGGGACTGCGAAAATGTCACAGAATTTATCACCTGACAACTTGTTCACAAAGAAGACAAAGAAATTTAGTAAATTTTATTACTTCTTGGAATGTGACCTGTCGGTTTATAAGTTTGGATTTTTTAAAAAAACTTTATAAAAAATCACTTTAAAAAGCAAATACCATTGTTTTTAATAGGGATCATGAATATGCCTACAGGATAGTGTTTTTTTTTAAGAGCTATTATATGAATAAGATCTTAATATGGCTTGAGCTAAAATTTTCAGTGGTAACATTATACCAAATTTTAAAATGCTGTCTGTATCTCAGCCTAGGTGAAAGTAAAGCTGATACTTCTAGTAAATGGTATTAGATCATTTAAGAAAAGGCTCTAGTGATGATGGACATGTATTGAAATACTGTAACAAGTTTGAACAAAACTGTTTTATTGAAGCCCTAGTCAGGTTTCCCAATGGTTAGAGCATTGACCTGCAGACAGAAGGGTTGCGGGTTCAAGTCCCAGTCAAGGGCACATACCTCGGTTGCAGACTCCAACCCGGGAGCGTGTGGGAGGCAACCGATAGATGTCTTTCTCTCACATCGATGTTTGTCTCTCATCAGTGTTTCCCTCTCTCTTCTCTCCCTCTCCTTCTCCCTCCCTTCCACTCTCTAAACACATCAATGGAAAAATATCCTGGGCTGAGGATTTTTAAAAAATGGTTTCATTGAAGAAAATTAGAGAAAAACAATGTTTCATAAATATGTGAATTTAAATATGTATACATTTATATAAATATTTGTATCCCTGAAAGTTTATTCAAGTTTAAAAAAAAAATGAGATCTTAATTGGAAAAACCAATGGAGCATGGTGGGCAAAAGTAGGTCTACAGTTGTGAGTACATGAGATAGTTTATTCTGGTATTATTACTTACTGTATTATAACTGTATTTAAAGTTGCTTCATACTTAAGCATATAGCCACTTTAGAAAAACATAATAGTGATATCTGGATTCAGTATATAAGTACTCCATCCCTATACTTTTCCATCAGAGTTAGAATGCTAATTTTAAAAATGATTTAGATTAAGTGTTCTTTATATAATTTATTTATAGCTATTGCCTTATTTTACTTTTTAAAACTTTTTTTAAATGCCATTAGGAAAAAGGTTTACTTTTAATTTTGTTTAGAATTTAATTTTAAAGGCTTTCATCTATGGCTAAATAAATTTGGAAACCTTATTAAATTCTACAAAATGGGCATTTCTTAGAAGCAAGATAATTATGTTCAGCCCATCTATATCTTTCTAAATGTGTTCTCATTCAGGTTTTGTCAGTTGGTTTTCAACAAATTACCAACCATTAATTACCTTGTTTTCTATCAGGAAATCACTGTTAACAAAGTTTATTTTAAGTTTCTGTAATCTTTGATTGTCTATGGTTAAATGTAGGGAGGGCGGTAGACATACAGTTTTTGTGACCTTGCTCAAATGTTTTAAATTTTCTGTACCAGTCACATTTTTAGGTGAGGGTTAAAATTGCCTCTTCCTCTTATAATATACAAAACGCTAAGACAGTAAGAGTTAACAAAGGTACTCAAGTAAAAACAAGTAACGACTACTTTAAAAAAATATTGTAAAAAACATAATAAATGTGCCAGTATATTACTAATCTGAGATAATGTATTCATTTTTAGTACTGACTTAAACTGAAACATTTAGCAAGCTGAATAGTTTTAGAAACTTTTATGTGATAATCAGTTTGCAAAATATTTTTCTTGGTTACAAACTTTCTATACAATATATTCATGTTGGGTTATGTTTAATCAGGAATGATATGTTTGACTTCTACAGAAGTATTTGTTTTAATGCCAATACAAAATACTGTAGTAAAATATTTTCAGATTAAGTGGAAAGTTTCAGAATATTCTGCATTTGTTTTTGCCTTTTTCTACCCATTGTTTTCACCAGTCATTGCTGAGGACATTTTATTTTTGAACTATGCCTTCCAACTAACAAAAACTGTCTTCAGTATTATATTGGTACATTATATTGGGGCATTTTCCATAAATTACACCTACCTTAAAACCAGCACCATGTACATTTCTTATTGTTTGGTATATAGCTTTTATTCCCAAAGAACTCAGTAAGCATAAAATGCTAAGCTGCCTCTGGATTTTTTTCTACACAATTGTAGTATGATGTCAGTAACATTATTTCATCTATATCTTTTCATGAATAAATGTAGTTTTAATTTTTAACAATTAAAGCAAATACCATCATAATTCATGCTACTTTCTTTAGCCATTTTTCCTTCTATTGTCCATTTCTGTAGCTTTTCTGGAATTGGATAAAAAGGGACCAGAGAAACATCACTTAGATCAGCCTTCAGCAGCACCTAGGAGAAACTACTCTTTCACAAGAGAGGAGGTGAGACAGATTGATCGGGAAAATCAGAGGCTTTTGAAAGAACTGTCAAGACAGGCTGAAAAACCAGGAAGCAAAAATATGATTCCTAGAAGATTTAATCATCCCCCTAAGTTATATCACAGTGCTGTCAACAGACAGAAAGAACAACAAAGGATTGAAAGAGAAAATTTGGTAAGTAAAAAAATTTTAGTTATCAAGGAAATGCATTTGTATTGATTTGAAACCCAACTTACCGGAAGCCCAGAGACAGCCCAACATTTAAACTTAATTATATAAAAGTAGATTTAGATGTGTTTGGCATGAAATACATGATGAACTATGAGCCTGTAAGGTACAATGTGTACAATGTGTAGCTTTTTTCCCAGCAACCCATATTTTAAGGGAACCTTAAATGAAAATACTGAAACCTCCATTATCTATTTGACTAGATCTGTTAAATCACTACAATAGTACAGGAAATGATGTCCAGGGGTCATCCTATATAATAAAAGTGTAGTATGCAAATTTTTCCCTCGACTGGGAGGTCCTCCAGGAATTTGACCAGGAGATGGGCTGGCCAGGGGAAGGGAGGGAGGTCCCGGCCAGTGGTGGCAGCAGGCCACCAGGGGAAGGGAGGGAGGCCCCATGGCAACAGACGGCTGGGGGAGGGGAGGGAGCAGCAGCCGCAAGGGACCCTACCAGGATGCAAATTTCATGCACTGGGCCTCTAGTATGTATATATTCTCTGTGAAGTATTCAGTCACTAGCTTAATCTATTTCACTTTACTGTATCCCTGAAAGCTAACACAATTTATATATCACTTATCTATAATAATAAAAACGTAATGTGCAAATTGACCGAATGACTGAAGCAGAATGACCGTTCTGATGACCTTCTGGAGGAACACACGATGACATGCACTGGTGCCAGGCCAGCCAAGGCGGGTGCAATGCGATTGGTCTGGGGGCCCTGCCATCACCCCACGATCACCCCGCAGAGGGAGGCCCAGGCCACCAGCCAGTGGGGCAATCGATGGGGTGGGGGGCTCCATGATCTCCCCAAAGAGGGAGACCCAGGCCACCCTCTGCACAGTGATCGATTGTGGAGCCCCAGCCAGGTGGGCGGGACCACCCGGCTGGTGGCCACAGGGGGAGACTCGGGTCACCCTGCTGGCAGCACTGCAGCTGGTGGACAGGGCCTCCCTCTGCAGGGTGATCTATCTGGGGGCCCCATGATCGATCGCCCCACAGAGAGAGGCCCAGGCCACTGGCCAGCGACGCTGTGGCAGGTGTGCAGGGGTGGCCAGCGATTGCCCCACAGAGGGAGGCCCAAGCCAGCTAAGTGATTGCACCCAACACCTGTCGCTCGCAGAGGGAGGTGACTGGTGGCGGGGGTCGGGGGGGCAGCACCATACAGATGGCCAGTAGGGGCGAGGCCAGCTGCCAGCAACCAGGAGAAGGAAAGCCCCAATAGGCCCTGATCCCAGAGGGATCCCAGATTGCAAGAGGGCACAGGCGCCAGGCTGAGGGGCACACCCTTCCCCCTTTCCCCCCCGCACAAATTTTGTGCCCTGGCCCTCGACTTTTAAATAATATATATGTTCTCAAAGAGGTCAAATTTTGTGGTCTGCTACTTGAATGTATGAAAGGCATTATTGTTAAAAAACATAGTTCTACTTTGATGTTCTAAGAAATATATGTGGGGACTGTTGAAAATCTTCACATTAAAAACTTACTCATAGCATATTATTTTCTTTATAAAATTCAGTTCATAATAATTGCTGATGTTTACTGAGCTCTTATTAAATGCCAGGCATTGTTCTTTTTTAAAATATGTTTTTATTGATTTCAGAGAGAAAGGGAGAGAGAGACAGAAACGTCAATGCTGGAAGAGAATCATTGATCGGCTGCCTCCTGCATGCCCCCCACAGGGCATGTGCCCTGACCAGAATCAAACTGTGACCTCGTGGTTCATAGGTCAACATTCAACCACTGAGGCACACCAGCTGGGCCAGACATTGTTCTTAGTATCTTCCAAATATTAGCTTATTAAATCCTGACAATAATTCTTTCAGGTAGATACTGTTTTTATCCACATCTTACAATGAAATAACTGAAACTTAGAGGTGTTAAATAATGAGCCCAAGGACACAGAGTAAGTGATTGAGCCAGATTCTAAACCCAGGTAGTGTTTTAAACTAAAGTTAAGTCTTTAATGAGCATATAAATTCAAACCTAAAACAATTGATAAAGCTTTCGTTAACAATTACTAAAACAGTTTCCAAAATTCACCCTCATATTTCTTCATCAGTACAGTCCCATTTTTCTATGTACTTACCTGAATTGTAATACTAAGTAGAGTCTTAAACCCTTCAGGAGAGTTACTCTGCATGTAACAAGGAGTACATAGCAATAAAACAAGTTGAAATGAGGTTGATGGATAGTAAGTTAGGTGGTAGTTTTCTGCACATCATTGTAGCAATTTGAAGCTAATTCTGTATCTTCCAAAATCTTGTCAGTTCCTTTGCATTTATCCTTCATAATGACTGATTATTTTTTCATTTAAAAAATCCTAATATATAAAAACCCTGGCTTATAACGACCAGTAACGACCAGAGGCTGACCAACCAGAAGTCAGTGTTGGTTCCGCCCCCAAGCAAGCAGTAAGGGGCAATCAGGCAGGCAGGTAGAGGGGTTAGGGGTGATCAGGTAGGCAGGCCAGTGGTTAGGGGCAATCAAGTAGGCAGGCAAGTGCTTAGGGGAGATGAGGTAGGCAGACGGCCCCTTGCCAGGTTGGCCCCGCCCCCAAGCAAGGGTTTAGGGGCAATCAGGCAGGCAGGCAGAGGGGTTGGGGTGATAGGTAGGCAGACCAGCATTTAGGGGTGATCAGGTAGGTAGACCAGCAGTCAAGGGTGATCAGATAGGCAGGCAAGTGGTTAGGAGAGTTCAGGTAGGCAGGCCAGCGGTTAGGGGTGATTAGGTAAGTAGGCAAGCAATTAGGGGTGATCAGGTAGGCAGACGGCCCCTTGCAGGGCTGGCTCCACTCCCCAGCAAAGAAAGAGGGAGGCTCAGTCCAGCCAAGCCATTGCATGCCAGCCTGTAGAGGGAGACCACCAGTGGCAGGGGAGGGGAGGCAGCGCTGCACAGATGACAAGCAGTGGCAGCGGTGGGGATGGGGCCAGCTGCCTGCAGCCTGGGGAAGGAAAGCCCTGATAGGCCCTGATCTCAGGCCAGGCCTAGGAACCCCACCCGAGGGGTCCTGGATTGTGAAAGGGTGCAGGCCGGGATGGGGATCCTCCCCCCTAGAGTGCATGAATTTTTGTGCACTATATATATATATATATATATATATATATATATATATATATATATATATATGCCTAAGCGACCATTACGACCGAATGACTGGTCATCCAGTCACTGTGACACACACTGACCACCAGGGCGCAGACGCTCAATGCAGGAGCTGCCTCCTGGTGGTCAGTGCATTCCCACAGCCAACCTCCCATGGTCCTTGCCCCTGGCTGGCCAACTTCCTGTGGTCCCTCCCACCAGTTGGCCAGCCACGATGGTTCCAATCGGGCTGGCCAGTGGGGGGAGGGGCCATGGGAGGTTGGCCTCCGGCCCTGATCAGGACTGGGTGAGATGGACCTAATCGGCCCCAATTGCCAGTCAGGCTGAGGAACCCCACCCGTGCACAAATTCCTGCACTGGGCCTCTATTATAAGAAAAGGAGACATATGTAATACTTTAAACAATAAAGAATTTTAATTAAAAAACAAAACTGTATTCTCTAAAACAAAATTTAAAAATATCTATTATAAGTTTTTATTGGAATTATGTTAAATTTACATTTTAATTGCAGATTGTTGACATTCTTAAAGTATTACCTTCTTACCCAGAAATATGGTATGTCTTCCCATTTATTCGGTGCACAGGATGATGCTCCAACCACTGAGCCACACAGTCCAGGGCTAAGCTATTATACTTTTAAATCTGCTTGCTAGGCTGTTCATGGTCAAAACACATGTACATGCACATTTTTGTAGTTATTTCTGTGCAGATATACTGCACAAGCAGCATCCATTACTTTATAATTTTTATGATTTGTGTTCCTTCATTTGCTCCCATCTCCAGTGATCGAAATCAGTTCATATGACTGACAGGCATGATGGCTAAAGCAGTTCTGTTCCAGGACTCTTACTTTCACTTGTTAGCTACCAGTATTTAGACTAATACAGTTCAAGACAAAGAAGTACTGTTGTGCAGAGAAAGTAGAAAAATAGAACAAAAATATGGTATACAATTGAGTCCTGAGCTGTAGAGTTAAAAGCATACTATTCATCTGTCTTTCTGATGAATTTTGATTTCTTCATTATTTGTTTATCACTCTCTCCCCCCCCCCATTACCAACGGAAATAAAGGAATAATAAAGAAAAAATAAATTTATCCAGTAGAGGGCGTGCTTGCTATATAAAGACTCAGTTATATTAGAACTTTATTATTTTCAAAAAGGGGATTCATTTTTAATTCATGAACTTTGAAATATTCTTGTTAAGCCACGTCTTCTTATCTTTATTTGAACATAGTATAGATTGATGATTTTAATGAAAGAGCACAATAGTAGCAGAGAAGAGGGGGGTTACTAAGGTAGTTTATAGTTTCTCTTTACCCTCTGATAGAAATTAGATTATTTCATTCTTTTAAATGTATGTCAGTTTCCTGAGCTGTGAAAGAAGAAGGGGGCGGGTAATTGAAGCAAGATGAGGGAAGAAGTAATATTCCTGGTGGAATCAATCAGAATTAGAGCCTAGAGCTCAAATGAAGCTTTTCAATTTTAAATTCAGAGAAATAGAAGTAGACAATAAAGTAGACCATAATGTTTCCACTCAGGAGTTCTTGTGTTAAAAGTAGTGCATGGATAAATTTAGAAATTCAGACTGTTAAAAAATTAAGTGGCCTTGCTGGTTTGGCTCAGTGGATAGAGCATTGGCCTGTGGACTGAAGGGTCCCTGTTTCGATTCTGGTCAAGGGCACATGCCCAGGTTGCGGGCTCAATCCCTAGTGGGGGGCATGCAGGAGGCAGCCGATCAATGATTCTCTCTCATCATTGATGTTTCTATCTCTCTCACTCCCTCTCCCTTCCTGTCTGAAAACTAGAAAAATAAGTGAAAAATAAAATCCTTTTTCTTTTGTTCTTTGTCCCATTTAGACCTCTTAAATGGGACAACTGTTAAAGGGATAGTGATACATTGTCACAAAGATGAAGGTTTATAGCACATCTCATATCTAGTATGATTTGATTAGTTGAATAATCAGTACCTTTGTTCTAAGATCTTAAAATCATAGTTCATTCGGGCTGGCTTTCCTTCATCTCTGCTTTGTTGTCTGTTGTTCCCCCCTAAGAGAAATAAACCTAGTGATAACTAAGTACAACCCTAGCTGTAGAAAATAGGGAGAAGGGTCTTGATTTTTCCTGACTATAGGATACTTGTTACTCCTCTAATGTCCTTCAGGGTCTTCGCTTTATCACTTTAGAAACAATAAAGCAACTCTTCTCTACAGAAATCATTAATGCATTATCTATTCATTAATTTGTTTTAACCTTTCTGCCTCTGAAGACAGCATTCAGGCTAGGTTATTTTTCTTTCCAAGAAAATAATGTTTCCAAGATTTAAAAATACATATATTTAGACAAACTGTGTTGGGATTCATAATTAAAATCTGATTTTAGTAGCATTTCTAAGATTTTATATACCATAAACTGGAACATAAGTAATCATTTTTCAATTCATAAGTTCTTACTCTATGCCAGGTACTGTTCTGAGCACTTCATACCTATTGTCTCAGTTATTACTCAAAATTGCTTGAGATTTATTTCATTATTATCCCTATTAAGTTATTTGACCAATCCTATCTAATAGAGTAATTACTCTAAAAGAGTAATATGGAAATTGACCATCACTCCAAGACACAAGATGGCTGCCCCCATGTGGACACAAGATGGCTACCACAGATGGCCTGCATGGAAGGGCAGTTGGGGGAGACCAGGCCAGCAAGGGAGGGCAGTTGCGGGGAGAACCAGGCCTACAGGGGAGGGCAGTTGGGGGGAACCAGGCCTGCAGGGGAGGGCAGTTGGGGGGAACCAGGCCTGCAGGGGAGGGCAGTTGTAGGCGATCAGGCCAGCAGGGAGGGCAGTTAGGGGTGACCAGGTCAGCATGAGAGGGCAGTTGGGAGGGGAAGAGGACTGCAGGGGAGAGCAGTTGTGGGGGGACCCAGGCCTGCAGGGGAGAGCAGTTGGGGTGGACCAGGCCTATAGGAGAGGACAGTTTTGGGGGCCCCAGGCCTGCAGGGGAGGGCAGTTGGGGTGGACCAGGCCTATAGGAGAGGACAGTTTTGGGGGCCCCAGGCCTGCAGGGGAGGGCAGTTGGGGTGGACCAGGCCTACAGGAGAGGACAGTTGGGAGGGACCAGGCCTACAGGGGAGGGCAGTTGGGGGGAACTCAGGCTAGCAGGGGAAGGCAGTTGGGGGAACCAGGCCTACAGGGGAGGGCAGTTGGGGGAGACCAGGCCTGTAGGGGAGAGCAGTTGTGAGCGATCAGGCCAGCAGGAAGGGCAGTTGGGGGTGACTGGGCCAGCAGAGGAGGACAGTTGGGGGGGACCTGGCCTGCAGGCAAGGGCAGTTGGGTGGGACCAGGCCTGCAGGGGAGGGCAGTTAGGAGTGACCGGGCCAGCAGAGGGGGGGCAGTTGGGGGAGACCAGGCCAGCAAGGGAGGGCAGTTTGGGGGGACCAGGCCTGCAGGGGAGGACAGTTGTGGGGGGACCCAGGCCTGAAGGGGAGGGCAGTTAGGGGTGACCAAGCTGGCAGGGGAGGGAAGTTAGGGGCAATCGGGCCAGCTGGGGAGCAGTTAGGCGTTGATCAGGCTGGCAGTGGAGTGGTTAGGGGGTGATCAGGCTGGCAGGCAGAAGTGGTTACGGACAATCAGGCAGAGGCAGGCGAGCGATTGGGAGCCAGCAGCCCTGGATTGTGAGAGGGATTTCCAACTGCCCAGTGGGATCGGGCCTAAACGGGCGGTCAGACATCCCTCAAGGGGTCCCAGATTGGAGTGGGTGCAGGCTGGGCTGAGGGGTACCCCTCCACCCTTCGTGCACCGGGCCTCTAGTCATTTATAAAGATGTCATTGGTAATGACATCATAGAGAAATAGGGATGGAAATATATAGGAGCAGAGTGTTGTATTCTGTTGAAAATGAGTTCATATTATTTAATAGGTTTTAAGCTTGAGGTATCAATTAAAATTTCCAAGGTAACCACTAAGAAAATAACTAGAAAAAAAACAAACAAGGAAGGCTAGAAAGAATCCAAATGGTATAGTACAATAAGTCAGCTAGCTACATACTAAGAAAAGTAGTAATGGAGGAATAAAAAATGGTAGAAGTCCTTCCTTATCAGAAATTAAATGTAAATTAAATGTAAATGGATTAAACATTCCAATTAAATTAACAGATTGGCAGGTGGGTTAAAGAAAACCATGATGCAATGATACTCTGACTATATCAATCACTTTAGATCCAAAGACACAAAAGGGTTGCAAGTAAAAGAACAGAAAATGGTTTTTATACAAAAAGAGAAATGGGTGGCTACATGATAAAACAGACTTCAAGTCTAAAAAGGCTACAAAAGACAAAGCAGTACTTTATATATGGATTAAATTTATATTTAATCCATCACATAGATATAATGGTTATTACAACAGAGCCCCCAAATGTCTGAAGCAAATACTGACAGAACTGAAGGGAGAAATAAATAAGTCAACAATAACAGAAACTTTAAAACCCTACTTTTAATAATGGCTAGAACAACTAAACAGAGGTCAACAGGGAAATGGAGACTTGAACAACACCACAAACCAATGAGACCTAGCAGCCACCTCCTAGGGCACCCCACCCAACGGGAGCAGAACGCACATTCTTCTCGCGCATGGGAACAGTCTGTAGGACAGGCCATAAAACAAGTGTCAAGAAATTTTTAAAAACTTAAATCATACAAAGTATTTTTCCCAACCACAATGGACTGAAATTAGAAATCAAGAACAGAAGGGAATTTGCAGAAGTCACAATCACAGAGAAATTGACACACCCCTAAATACCCAAAGGGCTTAAGAGGAAAAACCTAAGAGAAATATGAAAATACTTTAAGGTGATGAAAATGAAAACACAACACAAAAAACTTACAGGATACAGCCAAAACCCTGATTAGAGTAGAAATTTGTTGCAAATGCCTGCACTAAAAACAGGATTTCTAATCAGTAACCTCACCTTAACTTTAAAAACTGAAAAAGATCAAACACTAAAGCAAGTATAGGGAAAGACATAACAAAGATGACATCAGAAATAAATAAAATTGAGAATGGAAAACTAGTAAGAGCCCAGCAGGCATTTTTCAAGGCTTGAGCATTAACCTAGGAACCAAGAGGTCACAGTTCAATTCCCAGTCAGGGCACATGCCAGGGCTGCAGGTTTAATCCCTGGTAGGGGGTGTGCAGGAGGCAGCCTATCGATGATTCTTTCTCTTCATTAATGTTACTATCTCTCAATCCCTTTCCCTTCCTCTCAGAAATCAATAAAAATATGTTCAAAACAATAAAAAAGAAACCAAGTTGATTCTTTGAAAAAATCATTGACAAACGTTTAGCTAGTCCTATATAATAAAAGCCTAATATGTTAAGTGGCTGGTCGTCCGGTCGGCTGCTCAAGCAATCAAAGTGTAATATGTTAATGATATGCTAATGCCACTCAACTGCTCACTATGACATGCACTGACCACCAGGGGGCAGATGCTTTGACTGGTTAGGTTAGCTTGCTGCTGGGGCCCAGCTGATTGGCAGTGAGCTAGACTGGCCAGACACGCCCTGAAGCCCTTCTACATCCCTCCCTGGCCCCGCTTTTTCACCAGTGGGGTCCCTTGACCTGGCTTGTGCTCTCTCACAATCTGGGACTCCTTGTGGGATGTCTGAGAGCTGGTTTTGGCCCCATCCAGCAGGCCAGGCCGAGGGACCTCACTGGTGCACAAATTTGTGCACCGGGCCTCTAGTGTTATACAATCAATGGCAGAGCCAGGATTTAAATCCCAGTCTTTCTGACTAAGTAACTTACATTTTTTTATCATTCTACTACAAGTGTTACAACATTTTGAACTATTTTTAAGTTTTACCCAGGAGTTGTAAATTGATGACTAGACTGAAACGTATATATACTTTGGATTTTAGGGTTTATACTGTAATCAGTACTTCATAGTTTTGGTATTGTTTCCACAAGCAAGACCTATCTGAAAGCATTTCTTTAACTTTTGTTAGCTTGTTAAGTTATAACATGTGCCGTGCCAGCATGGCCAAGGGTGAACCTGAGGAGGGGCAGCGAAGGATTAAAGAAAACAGACAAGAGAATACAGCTGAAGCTCGGTGGATCTCCCGTGCCTAGATGAGGACACAGGAAGACCCAGCCTGCAAGCCGAGGCTTTATTTTATAGTCAGAACACACAAAGTAAAACACGGGAAGTGGTCAACATGTTTACAATGTTCTTGTGCATTTCACCTTGTTTTGGCAGCACTTGCTGCACCTCCCACAGCCCATTAGCTACCTAGGAAGGAACTAGGGAGGGCTATAAGGTTAAGCTTAATTATGCTAAGAGGGCTCTGTCCTCCAAGCTGGGACTTGTTTGTGGCCCTGCCACAGGTCAATCCGAGGCCTGACCCTATAGCTGCTGCGTACAATAACGGACTAATACATGGTATAGTTCCATATGACTTGGATAGCTGAGTCAAATCATGTTTCTTATATCCCCAGGTTTCTGCATGTAAACTTGATAAGCAACATCTCAGGACTACAGAATGGGTTTACTTTTTGTCTAAATGACAAATTATTTCAGAATTGATTTTGATGATATAAAAAGAAAAATGCACATCTAACCAAAAGAGTAAACTTAGGAAATTAGGAACTTAACTAAAAAAATATTGAGACTTTCACCAGCAAAAAGATAAAATTTGTAAATAACTGAAAATATCAAGTTTTCTGTCCTATCCCACTCCATATGGCTCAGTGAGTAGTTAATGGGATAATTAGATAAAACAGCAGATGTAGCTCTGCCCAGTGAAATACATTGATGATGTGATACATAGGAAGTTGCTTACTGTGCTATAAATGTCTTAGACATGCAATGGTATTATCTTCCCAACTAAGTTATAAATTACATGACAAGACAGTATCCTAATATATAAAAAGCCAAGGGCTGTCACGACCAAAACAACCAGATGGACGATCGAACAGCAGGCTGTGTGGGGCTACAAGGCTGGCAAGGGAGTAAGTGAGGGACGACCAAATGACTGAACAGCAGACTGCATGGGGCAACCAGCCCGGCAGGGGGGTTAGTGGGGGATGACCAAACGACTGAACAGCAGCTGTGTGGGGCGACCAGGCCGGCGGCGGGGGGGGGGCGGGTTGGTGAGGACCAACCAGGCCGGCAGAGGGAGGCAATTTGGGGTGACCAGGCTGGCAGGGGTGGGGGGAGTTGGGGGCGACCAGGCCAGCAGGGATGGAGTGAGGGGCGACCAGGCCAGCGGGGGGGGGGAGGCGTTAGGAGTGATCAGGCCAGCGGGCAGAGACTGTTAGGAGTGATCAGGCTGGCAGGGGAGGCAGTTAGGGGTGATCAGGCAGGCAGGAAGGGGAGCAATTAGGAGCCAGTGGTCCCAGGTTGTGAGAAGGATGTTCGAGGGGTCCCGGATTGAAGAAGGTGCAGGCTGGGCTGAGGGGACCACCCCGATCCCCGTGCACGAATTTCATGCACTGGGCCTCTAGTTTTATATATTTTTAATATTCCTACCAGTATCTTACATAGCTCAGAGCAGCTACAAACTGTTGAGAGAGAAAATACAATCTTAGGAGGTTTTGCTACCTAAATTATACAGCTTCCTTGTCTACAAAGAGAGAAAGCCAGTGTTATGACAGAAAGACCATAGACTTTACAGATAGAGCCATGTTTAAATCATAACTCAGCTCAGCAAAGAGAACCACTAACACCAGGTGGGAAGGCTTTGGAGGAGTTGACTCTTAAAGCCTTTGAAGGCTAAAAACTGGGGAAGGGCATTTCTTGCAAAAAGAATAGTTGGCAGGCTGCATTCTCTCAGTTGATCTTTCTGCTTCTTCATGTGTTTCGTACCTCTGCCATTTGTCTCCAAGCTCCGTTTAGTCATATAACTCCTTCTCACCCTTTTCTAATCCGCTCTTCCCTTGAATATTTTAACTTGTTCTACCACCCTGTCCCCCCTCTCTGGGATTGTTCAGGAGCACTGATGATGGAACCTCAGAATAGAGGGGCAGGGTGTGAAAATGCTAAGAACAAAACACCAAGTTGAGAAATGGTTCTGGAAATGTTTAGTGGTGATGGTTCACAATTACGTACATGTACTAAATGCCACTGAACTGTATGTTTAAAAATGGTTAAATGTTAAATTTTATGTTATGTGTATTTTACCACAATTAAAAGAAAACTTAAGTTGAGGAAAAAGGAAAACATTGTGCAGAGGAAAACTTGTCCTGTGATGGAACACATGAGGCTGATTTTTTTAATATGAATGTTGGTGCAGGACAGCATTCTCTTTTTAGATAAAGTTCAATGTGCTACAGAGGAAGTTTAAATCAATAAAGAAAATGGTAAACCACCACCATGGATCAATCCTAACTCATTGGTCTACTTAAATATTCCTTTCTCAATGATACCTGGGAAAAGCAAACTAAAGAAACTCTTTCAACTGATTTGTGAAGAAGAAAAATAAAATTAAGAACATTATACATTAGACTCTTGCTGAATCCTATTATACTATGTTATTGGATAGTGTGTTGCCTTGGCTAGTTGATTTATAACCTTTATAAAGCTCTATATTCTATAATAGTTGTATTTGATTTTCAAACTTCTTAACAGCAAGAACTTTTTTTCAAACTAATTTTATGCAGAACTTCAGTATATAAAACAGACAATTCAAAAAGCATAGTTGGGTCAGAAGAAATTAGGAGTGGGAGAGCCCTACCCCCGTAACCTTTCTTCAATGTCCTAGTCAGCCTGGAGTCACTACTGGAAAGTTAAAACAGGTAGAAAGCCACTACTGGATAACCAGATAAAGGATTATAGTAACTTTAATGAGCTTATGGTCATTCATGGGCTCTTAGCATTATTATTCCCATTATGTCATTCCCATGAGAAACTCAGCTTTAATGTATTTCACCTTACAGCACCTTTTCTAAGATTGTAACCTGATCTAAAAGAGAGATGTGCCTGTGATCAGTTGTTAAAATCATAGTGGCTTTGGTTAGCTGTAGGATAGGTCAAAGCCCTTAGGTTCTCCTGAAAGTATATTATTTGAAATATGTCAACAGTGATTTAGTCTTTTCTATTTAATTTCATCTATTTCAGGTTCTAAAAATAGTTTTCCTTTTGGAAAAATATTACTATTTATCTAACACTGACTTTCACATTGATTGTCTTTAAATGAAGGCTTTATTGAAGAGACTTGAAGCCGTGAAACCAACAGTTGGCATGAAACGCTCAGAACAGCTAATGGACTATCATCGCAATATGGGTTATCTCAACTCATCACCATCCTTAAGACGAGCGAGATCGACTCTCAGCCAGTATAGCTCATTAAGTAAGCATATTCACAATTATTTTGTACTTATTTGTATCTTTTTTTCTTGTGATAGAGGGAAAGAGAAACATCGATGTGTTGTTTCAGTTATATATGCATTCATTGGTTGATTCTTGTATGTGCCCTGACTGGGGATCAAACCTATAACCTTGGCATATCAGGACGGTGCTCTAACCACCTGAGCTACCTGACATGATAAATGCCTTCTTCTGAAATGCATTTTATGATTTTTCACTGGCATGCTTTGTTTTGTTTTAGTCCACTTAATTTCAGGTTTCATTTATAGCAGATAATGGCAGTATAGGAAGCAAACCAGGAGGAAAAAAAAAACAGTTGAAAATATCAGTAGTTTTCTTAGATAATGGAAGAGAGACTTTTAACTTCAATATATTTATTAAAGGAAGAAATGAATAGATGTGCTATTTAAAAGTCGCTAAAACATTTCCCCAGCCAGTTAAGAATTATTGGTAATATCTTCAGCCCTTGTATGTACTCTGTCTTCTTCACTGAATAAAACAAAAATCAGCAATCAGTAGAGTCATAAGATGTAATCCTTAAAGCTTTTTATGTGATCATTCACACATCTGACTAGTGGTGTGTTGCTGAGAATGTAGGCAGAATGACCACAGTGCTAGTGTTTGCGACATACAGGAGGGCCAGACATCTTTCTTCTGTTCAGAAATCTGTGCTGTTGCTTCATATATTCATTCTAAACTGGAAATATTAGAAGCCAGTACTAAAACAAAGTTGGAACCACTTACCATGCCACAACTTCCTAGTGCTCATGTGAGTCTTACACAGTCAAATGACTAGTAATTCCATTCATTCATTCATTCTCTAAGCATTACTTCTTTGGTATAGTGACTAGGATGGCGGTCTGTTCCAATAACTCATGCTTAGTCTTAGGTCTTGAATATGGTAAATGTTTTGTTGAATAAATGTATAATGGTTATATAAAAGGTGGGGTTTTTTGCACTTGAATCATTTAAAACATTTATTTAAAACATCTATTCCCACCCGAAATCTGTTGAATCAAAATACCCTAGTGTAGTATATTTTTTAAGTTCCATAGGGAACTCTGAAGTGCATTTCTGGTTGAAAATTATATTAGACTATTAAAAACAGTCTGCCCTGGCTACGTGGCTTAGTTAGTTGAAATATCATTCCATATACCAAAATGTTGCAGGCTCAATCCCACCCCACCCCACCCCCGCCAGGGTTGATATAGGAGGCAAATGATCGATGATTCTCTCTCCCCTCCTTCCTCTCCCTCTCAAATTAATAATCATACCCTCAAGATCAAAAAAAGAGAGAGAGAGAGAGATGGGAAAGGAAATTTTAGTCTGAACTTAAAATTAGGAAAGGAAGTTTATCAGATGATGAGTTATGTATTTTATTTAAGTAATTCAGATCATTTCTTATTTTTTGTGTATTTTCAGGAGGCGCTTCCAGGACATCTAGTGCTACAAGTGGTCTCAGTTGTAAGAGTGAGGGAGCAGTTTTTGACAAATCCAGTGGCTTGTTGCTAAGACCTAAGCCCCCGAATGTTCGTACAGCTTGGTTATAAAAACGTTATACCTTAAATATTGTTCATCCAATTCTTATTGAAGTGCTCTTGTACATTACTATAATTCTCTTTGTAAACATCTCTAATTGTTTTAAGAATTTTAGGTTGTACAGCAGCAAGTTGTAATTTATTGTACTCAATGCAAAATTGTTTTCAACAAAGGCAATTTAATGTAAAGTCAGTGTTTCGTATGAGGGTGTATTTATATGAGATGTATATGTATTAGATAAATGCATGTATATTGTCTCAGCATAGAGATCGATTCAGCTCTCATGGTGATAAGACAGTTGTATTACTGCACGTTGGCACTGAGATGTTAACTATATACATCTCATTTTATTTTTATTTTCACTTCTTCTAGCTTTAAACCATGAACATTACTCCTAAACTTGACTGGCTTTGTTTTCTGTTTGCTTTAGGATTAAGGTGGTATGATTCATAACTTAATTGTAACACTTTCTTATTAATGAAACAAATCTTGAAATTTGTTTTCATTGGTGGACCTAATTTACTGGGGCAGTCCTTATGATTCGCCAGAGGTATCTTCTACCTCTGTGTAAGTGTGCTGAGTTATATCTTAACATTTCATCAACCATTCCAAGCCATTTCAAACTGTGAGTATTAGGAAGTTCCACTTAGAAGCTCCTCTTTACTGTTTTTGTACATTCAGGGAAAGTACTATTAATGATGCTGAAAAATAAGGTAGGCTTTCAAGATACAGTCTACTTACATTGTGAATAGTTTGTCCAAGGACCAGATCATCATAAGCAAAAGCAAGTATTTTTTGAATCAGCAGAATAGCACAAATCTCAAGAAGTAGATCTGAGTTGTATCAGAACAGTGTTTCAAATGATATTGTTAACAAGCTGTGTTATATTTAGTATTTATTATATTAAGAGAAGAGAAAAGAAAGAAATGCATTGTCTCACAGCTTTAGAACTTCCAGGTAGTGGTTTTAAGGGTTGAAAAAGAAAACTAAAATATAAATGATAAAGGGGGGTTGGGGAGAGAATCACATATTTATTTATTGAGACTATATGTCTGCAAATTGTTTTGTTTCAATCTATAGCCTCTTTTAAATTTATGTTTATTTTTTTTCAATCTGTAAGCTCTTAAAGTATATCTCAGTCATGGTTGTGCTTGCTGTTCTAGTTATCATTGTCTTTCATTACTGGTCTCTTTAGTATGTCCTTAGAATGTTGGAAAATTTCCATATTAAATGCCAAACCTTTCTTTTTCTAATAGGCATTTGCGATCTGTAACCACAATAAGAATATTTGTATTTTTCTGGGTTAACTCAAGTTCTGTAGCATGTATGCAGAAAGCCAAACTGCATTTTACTGAACATCAATTCAGAATTTCTTGGTCTTAGTTTATGTTCATCGATTTTGTTTAAGGTAGGGCATGTGAAGCGTGGGAACAGCAGGGCTAAAATAATTCATGTGAACACAGCCTGACTGTCAGATTGTTCTGCTTCTTTCTTTGGGCTACACTGTTCCTTCACTGTTATTTGATGCTCTGTTCTGGTTAACAGGTTTTTACGTCATTTGGTACTGTTTCACATATAAAACTTAGCTATACTAATACAAGGTTTCACATATAAAACTTAGCTATACTAATACAAGGTTAATATCTTTAAGGAGAGATAACGTTGAGTTTAAAACTCAGCATTTGAATATCAGTCCAATAGTGATTAGCCAGTATTTTTTAATTGATTTTTACATTGTTAGAAAAAATATATGTCAAACCTTTTAATGTCCATAATGACATTAGTCTCTAGGAACATTTATATGGTCTTTGCCATATTTCAGGTACAACACATAATTTCATAGATAAAGCAGTACTTTGATTTTCAAATACTAAATTAATGCCTTTATTTGTACTGCTTTGACAGGGAGGTGCATCTAAATATAACTGATATCAGGGATTCAACGTGAAGTAAAAGTCAGGAAGAATAACAATATTCATTTTTTTAGAACAATTTATAATTCTGTTGTCATGATTACTTATATATGATAAGTGGAAATAGAAGGCTAGGAATTGAAAAATGTGATATTCTTCAAGGTACTTTGAAGTTTTCGTTTAAGAGGCATTTTTTATGAAGGGCTCATAATAACTGTATTCATATTCAAGAACATAAAAAGTGAAGGATCATCTAGCACTACTTTATATTTGGTTCACTTGTACCTTGCTGTTTATACTTTGAAGATTTACTTCTGCAAAATTATATTAACCCAAGGTCTAAATTATTAGGCAAGATTCTTATTGAGTATAATTTTCATATCTGTCAAATGCTAAACTAATGTTGCCTCTTTTCCATAAGATTCTGTGAAAGATTTTGAACTATTAAAATTATTTCCTAAGGAATAGCTATTATCTTGGGCTTTCCCTGCTTCCTTTATTCACTATCCATTAAAAGCCACTTTCTTAGCTGCTACTACAAATAAAATGTTCTGGTTTGCTTATAAACATAGTGTAATGCAGTTGTTTTCAACCATTAACCCAAATGTCCAAAATGGTTATCTAGACAACTTTAAAAAGAGGTCATTGTGAGGGATATGAGTGTGTGTGTCCCATCTTCAGACTGAAGTACTGCACACTGTGAAAAGTATTATGACCAATATAATGCTGAAGATATAAGTTTAATTATTATATTTTGATAATTCAATTCATAAAATGTTTAATATCTTAAATGCCAAAGTCTTTACCTATAAATGATTATATACCATCCTAGAAAATGTGCTTAATGATAATGACTTTATTTTCATGCATAAAGGTCAGAAGTTGAAAAATCAATACCCTTTTAAAATTTTTCAGTCCATTTAATGTATTTTGGTCAGGAAGAACTAGCTTGGCATAGTGAAGAAAGAAATAAAAAAAGTAAAGCGTTTTGATCTGCATCTTTCTCTCAATTGCATGGTCTTGTTCCCATTTGAAAAATCAGAATAACAACTTTTACGTGCCGCACGAAACTAAGAATTAGTGAGAATGACGTTGGAAGGAGGGTATTCATTATAGAGTTTTCAGAGTTTTCTTAAAATTCTGTTCTTGATCAATCATTTCTTTAAACCACATTATCAAATTTGTTTTGTAAAACTGTTACAGTGCTATATTGGGCACACTGTTACAGATTGACTGCAAGGCCAGACTAGTCCCAGTTTACTCTTACTGCTAGGGTATCACCCTTTGGGGTCCTAATCCAAAACAAGTTTATCAGGGCTCCCCTTCCTTGGCAAGGATTCATTCTTGTTCCTTTCTCCCTAGGAGGCTTCCAGACTCTCCAGTCCCTCAACATCTCAGCTGAATTTTTGATGATTTGCAGGCTCCAAGTGGGGAAAAGTATCCGATGAGGAAACATGTCAGACTTACTTATGCATTGTCTCCTTCCAAAATGTTGGCCCCATAATTTTCCATGCCTTGTTAGCTGCTCAGTGCCTTCATGCAGATTTTTATTTTAAACCAGTGGCCCGGTGCATGAAATTCAGCTTAGCTTGCACCCTCTCCAATCGGGGACTCCTTGAGGGATGTCTGATTGCCAGTTTAGGACATCCATCGGACATCCCTCTTGCAATCTGGGACTGCTGGCTCCTAACGGCTCACCTAACGGCTCACCTGCCTGCCTGCCTGCCTGATCACCCCTAACTGCCCCCAACTGCCCTCTCTGCCTCGGCCCCCACCACTATGGCTTTGTCAGGAAGGAAGTCGGATGTACGGAAGATGGCCAGTCCACCTGGTCTAATTAGCATATTGCCCTTTTATTAGTATAGATAGTTGAGGCCCTTTTCTAGTTGTGAGAGGGTGCATGGTTTGCATCACCTGGTCTGCCAATATGGAAATCTTTTTTTTTTTCTTTCTAATTTATGATGATTTAATTTCTCTCACACTCTTGAATAAATGAAACAGTACAGGTATATGTATCTTTTAAATTCACCAAAAGAAAGAAAAAAAGGAATGAGGAAGATGAATTAACGGCCTTCTACTTTTATTTTTCACTATATCATTACCCCAGCTATTTAACTGTGGGGTTCTTTCACATTTTAAAGAAAATGCCTATCCAATGCTCTGTGGTCTGGTACTGGACCACAATAAAAGATGCCAGGATTTTTCAAAATACAAAACTATTACTCTCAAACAGCAATAAATGTGTGGGCCATATTATTCTAACCTTAGATTATGAGTCTAAATAAGCCTTTTTTAAGGGAACACATTGGAAAAACAAGGAAAGGTAAATCTGTAAGTTACTTATGAAAACAGAACACAAAGAAGGACACATCTCTCGAGCTCCACCTTGCCCCCACTACTTAGAAGATTAACAGCCCTTTTCAACTTCAAGGTGAAGACTCTGCCTCAGACTTCACTAGCGCTGCTGGCAGGAGCCGCTGGCCATGGCTCTGGAGTGGGCCCTCGCTGCTGCTCTGACTCGGGCTCTCTCTTCCTCATCTCTCAAAGCCTCCTCATATTGGGTCTGGAAGGTGGTGGGGAGTGTATTATTGATTTTAGCCCAAAACTCTTAAGACTTTCATCTTGCTGGTTTCAGCGTAAGCTTTTGGGCCCCACAGGAATTCGTAGCTTGGAGGATCACTGTGGGGCACCTGACGGTACTCCAGGAACTTTTGCTGCACCAAATCTACGGTGATGAGCTTCCTGGGCTCCCCGAAGATGAAGTGGCTCCTCAGCATAGGCCCCCATCGTATTCAGGAATTCCCACATCTCTTCCTCAGTGGCACGATTGCCATTCATGAAGATCACGCCCAGGAGAGGCATCAGGAGGCCATTCTTGGGAAGGGCCCTGCCACCATCACCCGGACTCTTTTCATTGTGAAGATCCAGTTGGCTGACAAGGATATAACAGTGACCACTGGGGTCAACTTCTTTCAGGTCGAGGCCAAAGGTCAGCTCCATGCACTCAGAGGCTCTCTGGAGGATTTCAGGAAAGTGAGCTTTATACCTCTTGTTGATAACCTTCAGCATTTCTTCCTTGGTAATGGGCTCTCTCATTTCATACGTGTGCAGCAGAGCCCTCACTAACATGCCTACTTTACTGGCCATAAGATCTTCCCAAGCGTTCCCTGAGGAGGGCAGGGCCTGGGAGGAACTTGGCCTTTCCTTTCTTTGGCTCTTGGTACCTTCACCAGAACCTGCACAGGAAACGGTTGCAGCAGGAGAATGGGAGGCTGGGCTGCTCTGAGACGGCTGGGGAGTGCCTGCAGCAGGGGAGCTGGGGGGACTACCCTCCAACGTGAGTGAGGGGGACGAGGGAGACTCTTCTTCCCCTGCTGCGGTGGTGTGAGCACAACCCCATGACCCTGGTCTTCACTTTGGGCCTGGCGGTGGCGTTTCTCACGGGCACGATGCTTACTCTTCTTACCATGAGGCATGGCTGTGGTTAGGGACAGAAGGCAGGAGTGTGACAGGCAGATACGTCACACAATCACTTGGTGATGGGCAGGATGGTCACTTCAGTTCACATCCAGGATCCTTATCTTGATACTGACCCGTCCTTGAATACCACTCTCCTGGAAATCTTTTATAAACCATAAATACACTTTTCTAAAAAGGTACATCTCAGATCTTCATAGTGAAATAAGTGTATTAATCTTGAACCTGGATTTGGGCAGCCATCAAATGAAGCAGCCCCATTTCCTCTAAGAGAGACCTACTAGATTAGGATAGATGTAACCTTGGATGTGGTAAAGCATAGAACAAGGCAGCCAATTTCTTATTGGGGATCAGGACTGAGTAAGGGTAAGAGCTTGGGAAGATAAGGAAGAGAAATCACAGAGGCACCACACCCCTCAAAGCATCTACCAGGGGAAATAAAAGGCCTGTGCCCGCCTTTCAGGCTTTGCCTAGGATCCAGGAGCTGGTTTCCTCCCAGTCACTCTGAAGCTAGAGCTATATGAACTGTCCTCTGGGCCGAAGTGCTTCATCTCCCACTTGAAACTGTAGTTCTTTTCCTCTTGCTCACAAATTTATGAGTCAAACCCAAAACTGACCTTTTCTGCTAGGTCTTGCTAACTGGTTACGGAGAAGTGCAGGCGGAAACGTTCTGTACCCACGTATCTCACGCCGCAGGCAGACGCTTTTAGAGCCATGTGTCTAAACCTAGTTATTTTCTTCAAGGTCCACCTTCTACTCCTTTCACAGTTCAGCTCCCCCCTCCTACTCAACCAAAAATCACTCTGTTAAACATTGCATTATGTAACAACGCCACTTCCTCGCTCCTGCCCCCGTTTGGGCTTCGTCCAGAGTGGCTTCCAGTCTTCCTGTATCTCCCACAGAACCTAATCATTCAATACTAGCATGCTAAATGTTGTGCAATGAACAGTGCCCACTTACAACATTCTGCCTCACAGTTCTCTAACGGCACTGATACAGAGCACTTGCTATTCGTGCTAAACCCCTGAAACTGTTCGGAAGCTCTTGGTGGAACCTCAGA
This sequence comes from Corynorhinus townsendii, assembly GCA_026230045.1. NCBI lineage: Eukaryota > Metazoa > Chordata > Mammalia > Chiroptera > Vespertilionidae > Corynorhinus > Corynorhinus townsendii. The sequence continues at coordinate 8,796,401 of JAPDVU010000003.1, read as the reverse complement.
ATTTCTGACCTGAGTGAATTGCATAAAAGAAGGTCGGATTATGGAAGCCCAGATCGGTGTCATCACTTTGGAGCCTATAGTGACGTGGTGTGAGGTGAGAGTGCATCAGCTGTTCATGTTTGGAAGCCAGAACTCTAAGCATTGTAGGTATGTACATGTAAATAGTGTAATATTTGGCATTTAAAAGCTGGGCCACTGATTTATAAGTGAGTGATGCTAGAAAATAAGCACTTATGGTCTTATTTTTTAATCCATTTGGCAGTTAATAAGAATTCAATAGAGAAGATGCATTAAGTGATCTTTATTGGTTTCACATTCAGTTATTTATTATCAGTTCCTCAGTTAATTATACAAGTACGATGTTATTTTATTTTCTGTGGAAATTTCCATGTAAAATAAATACAAAATACATTCGTGGTTTAATGAACACTCAGTGAAGCCATTATTTTTCCTGAGGTATTCCTTTCAGTCTGGTTTTATCCCAGGTCTTTCTTTTTACTTCCCCTAGGAAGAGTCTATTAAACCACACAAACAGGTCTGGAAGCAGTGAATTTGCTTTAATACCATTAGACAATTTTTTTGATCTCATCATACAACACCAACACAAAGGCACCGCCCATGCCTCTCAATACATTGGACCAGGCACCTTTGAAGAAAGCCTTGCCTCCCTCGTCTTTGGCGATCTTCCTCCAGCAGTCCAGTGTCCCCGTGTACATAATATCAGCTGTGGAAACAAATGCTGGTCAGGGATCCGTAACTGGAGGAAAGAGACGCTTCCCCGGGAGACCTCTGCACACAGTGTCACACATCTATCTCCCCGCTCTCCACTGTGTTCAACCAGACATCCCTGTCCTGCATAACTGCTAGGCTCTCTCGTCATTCCTGCTCCTTTCATTCGAGAACTGTGGCAGTGAACCGGCTAATTCACAGACCGTCACACCGTAAAACGGAAGCAGGGTGGAACGGAAGTGTTAAACCTGGCAGTGCCCTTTTTATGGAGGAGAAAAATGAGGCCTAGTCTCAGGATATACTAGTCCAAGATAACACAGTTCAAAGAGCCACAGCTATTAGGTTGAACCAAATGAAACTACCGTGACTTTTTTACGTTAAAAATGGCAATTTCATATATTTCAACCTATGGGAGCTAAGACTTTTTTCTATCACAGCAGGCTGCTTGAGGCTATCACTCGTCCACCTAAGGCACCCTTCCCTGCCTGTCATAACGAGGTAAGAGAAGAATCATTGTTAAATAAACCAGCTAATTACTTCCATTCTCCCTCCTTGTTTCTGCACCCAGGCTCTACGGCTGCAATTTTCCACCTTTTTCATCTCGTGGCACATATAAATTACTAACATTTCGTCATACCAAAAATACGTATTTTGCCAATCTGACAAAATTGATTCATTCACTCCAGATAGCTATTGTGTTGACTGTTGTCATTTTTTTATTTGACTAGGTAAGGGAAAAGAGGTTAGTGTCCCTGACTAGATAATCAGCTTTTGCATGTTTTAAAAATTCTTGCAGACAAACAAAATGAGTTGGCCAACAAAATAAGACCGGAAGCATGGCGGCATGGAACAGACTGACATACCTCAATGTGGGGTTGGGATGAGATGAGATAAACCAAAGAACTTATGTACTTATATGCATTGCCCATGGACACGGGCAATAGGGTAGTGAAGACCTGGAGGGGTGGGTAGGGACTGGAAGGAGGGGAGTAAGGGAGGGGGGAGAATGGGAGATACCTGTAATACTACCAACAAGAAAAAATATATTCAAAAAACATTATTGTGGCACACGTGTTAAAAATCGCTGCCCTGAGAAAGAGGGCCTAAGGCCTCTATCATACTAGATACCTAGTTAAGTCAACCTCTGAATACCCTGTTTTTTATGTTCTTATCTATATGATAAAGTTCTCTAGAGAAATAGCTGAGAAGCTTTCTTTCGTAAATTCTTACCACATGATTTTAACAACTGGAACAGTGAAGACTGAAAACAGTACCAAATAGTGTTCTCCTTGGGCAGGAAAACTATGCTTTAGATCAGTAGGTGCCAGGCTTACCCCCCTTCCGGCCGGACTGCATCATCATCCTACGGCGGACAGTGTCAAAGGGGTAGGACACCAGCCCCGCCACCGCCGTCACGGACTGGGCGATCATCCAGCTGATGAAAATGTGCACATTCTTGGGGTCAGGCAGCATCCCTGTGGGCAGAGCCAAAAGCCAAATGGCGATGAAGTGATTCCTCTCAGCCGCTCCGCAAAAAGCAGGTGGGGATGGGAAGAGGCTACGGAACCTCCAAGCCCAGGCCCCCTCTTCCAGCGGAACCTGGCTACCCTGTGGACCTAGGCAAGCCGGAGTTCTGCCCAGCGTACAGGACATGTTGAAGGGGTCCAGCTTACACTCAGTAACTGACAGAGCCATGGGAGAGGGGACTGGCCTGCCCTTCCTCTCAGTAACTCAAGGCCAGAGCTTGTTTCAGTAGAGGACAAGGAGAATCCTCTAGCTCTATAGCCTCACTTCATCACTGCCTCATTCTGAAGCCTCATTTTAGCCCAGAGACTAGGAAAAAACAGGATTAATACATATAAAGCCCTTTGTGAGTTACAGATCCCTCGGGGTCCTATCTACAGGTCCTCTTCCTCCCCAGGCTGCACCCCTCACCCAACCCAGGCTACACCCCCCGCCCCCCAAGCCCTTCTCTCACCCTTGGCAGTATCATAGACTCCAAAGTAGGCAGCTCTGTAGATAATGATGCCCTGGACAGAGACGCTGAAACCCTGGTAGAGACCCCCAAGGCCATCGGACTTGAAGATCTTGGTGAGACAGTCGCCCAGACCACTGAACTCACGCTGGGCGCTACCCTTGCCCACGTCAGCGGCCAACCTGGTCCTGGCGAAGTCCAGCGGATAGACAAAGCAGAGGGAGGTGGCCCCAGCTGCCCCACCGGAAGCCAGGTTACCGGCAAAGTAGCGCCAGAACTGCTTATGCCGGTCCACGCCCCCCAAGAAAATCTGCTTGTACTTGTCCTTGAAGGCGAAGTTGAGAGCTTGGGTGGGGAAGTAACGGATCACGTTGGCCAGGTTACCTCTCCAGAAGGAGAGAAAGCCCTGCTCCTTTGGGATTCTCACCACGCAATCCATGATCCCTTTGTACTGTTGCTCAGCGCTGATCTGTTTGCTGGCATGCTGGACCTGCGGGGAGGCGGGCACGGGGGAGGAGTTGGGTGTTAGGAGGAGCAGGACAGAGGGAGAAGGAGAAAAGGGCAAGAGAAAAAGAACATTTGCACGTCCTTGATTTGCTTTTTAATAAAAAAATGTATGGGGAAATAAAACAAATGGGGTAAATGAATGGTAGCTCCTTGGCTCACAAGCCCCCAAATCCAATTTTGCCTCAATTATCAGGGCATTTGAGAGAAAATGTTCTCCCCCAAAGAGATGGAAAAGATGATTGAATTGCGTGAAGAGTCATTTATGTGCTGAATTTTCCTAGGTGCCAGAATTGTGCTAGGGACTTACTGGGACATAGAAATGATGAGAGACCCCCACCCCAAAAGGGCACCTGTGCTCTTTATAGACATGATGAGCAGGAGGTGAGGATTCCTCGGTGGCACTCCAGTCTCCCTGGAGACCAGGATCTCCGAGTAGTAGCTGTTCTAACAGAAAGAGAATAAACCCACTGGGCACTGGAGCCTGGACAGTCTCAGGCACATTATTATCCACGTACCCAGTGGTTGAGGGTTCTACTGCTGTTGTGAGCGATGTGCTGTTCTTGTTATGGGTCATTTGGACTCTCATATGGAAGAGGCCTAATTCCTCACTGATAGGCCCCCGTCTTTTGGACCAGTGAGAAGAAGAGGACAGATGGGAGGGTGGTGATGATGACAGTGATGATGACGATGATGGTATGCCGTTCAGTGACACGGCTGAAGTGGAAAAGATCTGGGGAAAGGATGAGTTAAGAACGGCCATCTGAGTTTATTCCAAAAATTGCTTAATCTCTCAAAACCTGTTTCTTCACATGTGAGGTTGGAGGAGACAATACCTGCCCTCCAGGGGTTACATCAAGATGAATGAAAAATGTATGCCATCCTCTAGCCTAGTGCATGGGATACGCAGTAAGCGAGTTCCTCTGTAATAATTATCTTAAGGTTTGTTATTGTAAAAGGTGGGTGCAGGTGAAAAGGTGCAAGCAAGGAGACATTGAAAACCGAAAGGTGAGTCCGACCTAAGAGGCCTGAGTGCGTGCCAGTGCTGGCCCAGGAGCAGGATCTGGCTGGCTGGAACCCACTCCGGGTGGGTTTCCATATATAGACACCGGCCGCTGCGCGCCACCCGACACCAGGAATCTGCTACTGACGCCGGACCGGTCTGCGCAGGGGGCACCTTCCCCCTGGCAGGCCGGGCGCAGGGCCTGTGGCCTAGCGCAGCTTTGCTGCAGCCCGCCCGCCACCCGCTCCCCTCGCCGCTGCGCCCAGCGCGTCCCGCGCGCCCGGCCCGCCGCCTGGCTCGCTGCGCCCCCGCCCGCGCCCGCGCCCGCGCCCGCGCCCACTCCGTCCCCACCTGCAGCAGCAGTTTGACCCTCTCGATTGGGGCGACCGCGGTCTTGGAGACGGCAGCGGCGATGCCACCAGCCAGGAAGTCCTTCAGGAAGCTCAGAGCCTGATCACTCATGATGCCAGCCGGGCGCACACAGCCTCTGGGAGCCGCGCTCTTGCTCTTGCCTCCGCCGGGCCAGGCACAGCCACCCCGTCTCCGTCCCTGCGCGTCGCGAAGGGGCCGCCTGCCTCGCCCCGCATCCCTCCTTATATCCCCCGCCCGGCCTCTCGCGAGAGGAGGAGGGACCCCGAGGCCGTGCACACAGTGCGCATTGGCTGGGCAGGTGCTTGGACACCCCCTGGCCGCCCCCCTCTTCTGCAGAGGGCAAAGGGGGCGAAGGCGTTTCCGGGAGGCAGGGGTGGGCTGGGGGCTGTGCCTTCAGCCTGGGACGTTTAAAGGGCACAATCATGTTATCTGTCCCGGCGACCAGAGGGAACACCGTGTCTCTGCAGCATGTGGGCCACTGTATTTATAGCACAAGACGGCTTAGGCCGGGGCCGACTCGGGGCGGACGCCTGTAGCCGGGCTTGCTTTCACCTCGGGCCTGCTCGGGCCGCTCCGGGTCAGGGCGTTTCAAGCTAATTTTTTCTTCTTCCCCGAATGGTGTCCCTCGCTGCCTGGATCCGGGCCTCTTCGGAGTTGTGTGCTCTCACAAATAACGAAGATCCTCCAAAATAAATACTAACGTCACTTGATGCAGTGATTACCCAATACAATCTGGCAACCTGCTGAATCCCCTCTTCTCCCCATTCAGCGGTTCAACCATTCATTCTGCTTTTCAGTTATTCAGGCGCCTGGCACTCGCGGCACCAGGGAAGACGGCGCGCAGGGGGCCACTCGGTGACGAGCTGTCTTAGCAGTGTGTGTGTGTGTGTGTGTGTGTGTGTGTGTGTGTGTGTTGCCTTTCTGTTAGGTCAGCCTGTTACCCTTAACAGCCCGATTACAGTAAGAACGGGACCCCATAGGACACTCCGCTCTCAAAGGAATCTCAGCGCATATTCTGGGCAGAACGGTCTCGGGCAGCTGGCCGCTTCCCACCAGAGTAGCTGGGTGACCAGGATATTAAGAGAAGGTCGAATCCTTGGCCGTACTTGCCTCCTTTTAACAGGCACCTGGGCTTGGGAAGACGTATGCTATCTAGTCCTAGGAAACTGATTGCAATTAGCACCCCCTCCCTCAAATATATTACTGTGAGCTTTGATCCTTAATATTTTCCAGGCAATTCATATAATCACACAGGTTTGCAAATACAGCTGTTCCTTCCCCTAGGGTGATTGCAATTCGGTTTTAACTCTAAATTCTTTACCCTGTTCAATTCTTTTCCCATGGCTGTTCCTGTTCTTTTGTACATTGACAAGTTTATTCTTTTTCTTTCTTTCTTTCTTTTTTCCATGAGCTTACTGATGAATGCAGACATCAGGTTGGGTGTCGATTGAGCTGCGACTGTGTGTCACCCGGGTCTGGACACTTCAGTGGAGCAGAGGTCACTGGTTGGGTGCCAGGACTGCAAAGGAGATGCATTTATCTGAGGTTGGGGCAGGCTAGAGTTTGGAAATGGCAGGTGAGCTGTGTGAACGCTAACCAAGTGCAAATGTACCAAGGTCACAGCAGGCAGAAGGTCAAGAACTCAGGATAAGCAGAAAAGCTCAAGTGTTTGCGTTCATTCAGCAAACACTTGAGCTACTGAGTTCCAGGAACGAAGTTTGGCCCTGTGAATTCAAAATGAGATATCTCAGTCCTCAAGAACCTTACATTCAGCCCTAGCCGATTTGGCTCAGTGGATAGAGCGTCAGCCTGTGGACTGAAGAGTCCCAGGTTTGATTCTGATCAAGGGCACATGCCCAGGTTGCAGGCTTGATTCCCAGTAGGGGACATGCAGGAGGCAGCTGATCAACGATTCTCTCTCATCGCTGATGTTTCTGTCTTCCTCTCCCTCTCCCTTCCTCTCTGATATCAATAAAAACATATTTAAAAAAAAAAAAAAGAACCTTACATTCAGCAGGTGACCTATTTGTCACTTGTTTAACTTTATTTACCCACAGCTTCACATATAGGTTTCCACAGATCAACACAGTCCACATATTAGTCGTTTCTTATTAGAAGAGTGTACTGTGTCCCATTCTGTTAACATTGCCTAATTCATTTTCCTTCTAACCGTACATTAGAGATGTTTCTTGCGTTTATAATGAAACGTAGTGCTGGCATATAAAACTTCTGCACCAATTTTACTTCCTCCCTTCAGTGTTTTTCTTCTCATGTATTCCCCAAATGGAAAGGATGGATTGAACGTGTAAAAAGTTCTGTGTGTGTTTGAGTGCATATTTAGCAGTTGCTCTGCATAGAGTGTGGAGCCAGCAGCAGTGTGGATGGGACTCTTGTTTTCCGCAGATTCTCCTCCGACACTGGCTTGAAAACAAATAATCTTTTAGTTACTTGTGTTTTATGAGTTCTAATTTGTGCCTCTTTAATCGCTATGGAACGATACATGTTCATGTGATTCGGTTTAATTTGTCAGGGTTTTCCTTCTACACACATTTGTAATGTTCCTTGACCACTTACGGCGGGAAAGCAGAGTACTTCTTCATGTTCACAACAGTGTTTCATATATCGAGGCCAATAATTGCATGTTGAGTATTCTTCATTTTGTTTTCTTTTGACATTTATTTTATTACATTGTTCTAAGTGTTACTTATTTAAATGTGAACAGATCCATAGAACGATGGTATACTTCATGTTTCGGTGTAAATGTATCTCTTTTGTAGATAGATTTGCCTATTTGCCCTACGAGGTAGTCTATTCCAATTCTCTTGGTAGTTATTTATTTATTTATTTATTTTCATCCTCACCCAAGGATTAAAATAAATCCTTACTAATCCTTACATGCTTACTAATTTTAGAGAGAGGGAAAAGGAGAGAGAGAGAGAGAGAGAAACATTGATGCCAGAGAGAAGGATCAATCTGCTGCCTCCTGTACTCACCCTGGGCATGTGCCCTGACCAGGAATTGAACCCACATTCTTTAGGGTGGTCGTTTTTTGTTTTTTTTTAATCTAATGCTATGTTATATATTATTAAAAGGTATGATCTAATTTCATTTTTCTCCATACCATTCTTGGGTATCCCAACACTAATTCTTAAGTAGATAGTTTCTTTTCTTCATTATTTGTCTTATATTACTAATTCTAGTACTAATTTCATGTATTAATTTCTTATAATAGCTTTAATTTATGAAATCATCATACTATGATTTATTTGATTACTGAACTTAAAAAAAATAACAATGTATATGTGATAGTGCAACCACTTCAAACATGAAAAGTTTTATCTGCTTAAATGCCTGGATTTATTTCCACTGTCAATTTGTTCAATTATGTAAACATCACCAGAAGATTTTAACAGACATTTAAATTAATTAAATACTAAGTTAATATTTAATTTGGGTTGTTAATGTTTAATTCGGGAAGTATCATCTTTGTTTTAATGTTGCCAATTTTTCATATTTTCTAAATGAGAGGTATCATATTTCTCCTTGGCTTCTGTCCAATGACCCTGCCATGTCAGAGGAGCTGTAGCTAGACTCCTTGACAAGAGGTTACCCGTGGAGATTCATACACTGACCTCTCCCTCCATTGACTTTCTCAGAAAAGGGAGACCTGGCATGCCCTCAGGAGCATGAGCTGCCTGTGATCATAAGATCCAGGTATCACTTACACAGGCAGCGAGAGAATGGTGCTCAGCAGAACATGTGTCCACCCACCAGTCCCAGGGCTCAGTGGCTTTCTGCCAAGGAGAGAATGGCCAGGCCGCTGGGAGATGAGAGAGGAAACTCTGCCTTCAAACGTAGCTTGGTCCCCTGGAGCCTGGGGGAGGCGGGGATGGGGCCGTGCAGAAAAGAGAGATGGCACTGAGCTAGCCTTTGGACTTTCCGTGGAAGCTTGTAAAGAATTAATCTACTTTACTGAATTGGGAATAGAGAATGGGAGCTGCTAACAAGTCAAAGGCAAAGAAAGAAAAGCACTTAAGGATTTGCTGATGGTGGTGCCTGCATAAGGCCTGTGTGTTGGTGAATATCTAAAACCTGTAGGGACTTGCACACACTATTACTATTCATTCACATGGTGAATTTCAGCTTAGCAGAAAGGAAAGAATTCTGCAAATTTTATTTTTTGATCATATAGGATCACATATGAATTGCTGAATTTCAATCAAAGGTGATTAATAGATTCATTCTGTATTGCTTTGGAAAGACAAAAAAAAAAAATAAATGCAATATTTCTCCACAGTTATTCCTCAGGGTAGCTTAATTAATTAGAGCAATGCCTTCTTTAAAATAAAGTGCCTTTATAGTGACCTTATTAAAGTGGGCACACACACACATCATACATATCTGCAGAAATCACAAGTATTCCTGCAAAACACTCCAACCACAAGCTCCCATTTAGCTAATGCCAAGCAAAATTGTGGAACTGCAAAGTGTGTGTGAGTTTCTGGAAACTTCTTACCCTTTAGTGATCAGCTCCCTTGGGACTCCACTTTCCTCCTACTCTTCCCCATCAAAATAGAAACTATCTGAATAATGGACATCATTCATTCATTCATTCATTCATTCTTTTCCTTTTCATCTTTCAACACTCATTTTGAATGCCTTCTCTGGACACCGACACTCTGTGGGGTAGTGGCGATGCAAAAGTCAGGAAGGCAAGACTGCAGCCCTAGAGGACCTGGCAGGGCAGGTACCAACGCACCTGTGTTGCCTACAAGGCTGTTCCCGCACCGTGTGGCATGAGTCCAAGTAGGGCTCTTACTATACTTCCAGGTGCATGACTTTCGAGGTGTTACCTGTCAGAACTTGTATTTTTCACGTTGTATGCACCAAAAAGTGGCATGAGAGAGATTTTAGGCATCAGTATTTAAAGTAGGTGACTTCTGGGCACAGAGGAACCTCTGAATCATTTAAAAAAAGATGATCAGAGGGACTTCTCCCCGAAGACCCTCATCCCTAGAGAAATGACTCAGTGGTCGCTGGAGGCAGAGGGCCTGGGGACTCTCCCACAGGGAGAGCACACTCCCTCCCCCATCCCACACAGGCAGGCCCCCTCCCCCATTCCTACATAGAGATCCACAACTTCTCTCATCTTCCCATCCCCTCCTTACTTTATCCAACACTCCAACAGCATCTCAGTATTTTATGGCACAATTACGCTTATTTTTACGTGTGTATAAGCAATGCCTTCCGCCCATAACCATCCACCTTTACCCTTCTGGTTTCCCAGGCTTGCCTTCTCTGTGCATAAAACCATTACTCACCTGGAGTGAACTTGATTGATTTTCAAAGTACATTCTGAACTGGCTTCCCTAGTATTCAGTGTTGCACACACCCTACCAATCATTTTTTAAACACTTGCTTTATTCCTGTTATTATTAAAATCAATGTCTAATGAAGGTTATAGCAGGGGCCATTTTTGCTCATCTGTATTATTAAAGAACAATAATTAGCAATTTTAATGAATGAGGGTTTTTTTTTTAAATTATGCTTCTTTTACCTCAGGACCCTTTCCTCATTTAGTCAGCTGGACATTCTGTGTCATTGCCTCTGAAAAAGAAAACATTCAGAAAGCAGAGAAAGTCATCTATTCGTGGCGTTAGAATTTCCAGAGGAAGAGAAAGAATTCAGATATAAACCGTAGATTTGGTGGAATACCTGAGGGGAAGCAGCGTGTCCTGCCCATCCAGCCCTTTCCATCATTATATCAAGTTTTCCCACATCTGGGGGGAAAGGAAGATTGCCAGAGAGGCAGCAAGAAGCAGGGAGAAAGGGCCAGGCGTTGTCCTAGTACAAAGGTCAGAGGCAGCCTCAGCATTCACCCATGCATGAAAATGAGCAGGAGAGCAACTTCCAGGCGCTGCAGGCCAGCCTGCTAGCGTGAAGGACCCTGCAGCGCCCCAGGAGGCTCTCCTGTCCCAGCGTGCTGCAGAGTGGCAGAATAATACCTTGTTTCAAGGACACCAGAGTTAGCTGAGAGGAAGCCAGACCTGGAGAGCCTCATGGCTGGGAATGAGGCAGGTGTCAGGAGTGACCTTGACGGGGCCATGACTGAAGATCAGCAAGGAATAAGGACCCAACAGCATGGATAAAGGACTATCCAGACCCCATGGCCCTCCGTCCCCATCCTTAGTACCATAGAAATGCCTGGAGTTTAGAAATTCCTGAAATGGCCCTGGAAACCAGCAGAGAGACAAGGGGACACTAATCGTTTCCACCGCAGTGGGCAGTTACAGCCTAGGCCAGTATCTTCACTGACAAGGTCAACCTTTACCTTAACGGAGCCTGTATGTCTTTTTGCATCTATGATAACATACTCTTGAAATGTCTGGGTAACTTGTAACTTCCCTTTCTCTAGAGCCCCTTGGGGCACAACCAAATGTGGTGGGCACCAGGACAGATGCCACAAATTCCTTCATTATCATGTTTATTGTTCCTGCACCCACCTAAGTATGTGTCCATCATTTCCCTTTTTATCCAATCCCAGGGGTTTCCTCCGCTTTGCTTTATCCCACCTCCTTAGTCTATCACCAATGAAGTTCATGTCACCCACCTATGTCCCTCCTTTGATTGCAAGGTATAAATACAAATGTAAGCCGCCATTCTCCGGAGCATTATCTCAATTCGTTGAGGTTCTGCTTCCCGGCATATGTCGACAGTTTGGCTCAAATAAACTCACAAAAATTCTTTACAGGTTTCAATGGTTTTTTTACGTTAACAGGAAACTCTTACTATTATTTGTTCCATCAAGGACATTTCTTTTTTTCTTTTTTAATATATTTTATTGATTTTTTTTACAGAGAGGAAGGGAGAGGGATAGAGAGTTAGAAACATCGATGAGAGAGAAACATGGATCAGCTGCCTCCTGTACACTCCCTACTGGGGATGTGCCCACAACCAAGGTACATGCCCTTGACCAGAATCGAACCTGGGACCCTTGAGTCCGCACTGAGCCAAACTGGTTAGGGCAGGGACATTTCTTTAAGGAGGAAACACAGTCCTGGCCAAGTAGCTCAGTGGATAGAGCATCATCTGGATATACCAAGATTTCAGATTCCATCTCCGGTCAGGGCACATACAAAAATCAACCAATAAATGTATAAGCAAATGGAAAAAAAATCAATTTCTCCCTCTCTCTCAATCAATAAATAAATAAAAGAAGGGGACTCATACTTAACTGAGAGTGACTGTAGGAAGAGAGAGACTTCAGGGCAAATCTCTACAAAACTCCAGTTTATGTGTGGTTATTAAATGGCTCACTACATATGTACAACAACTGACTCTTTAAACATAATACCTTAAACATAATAGTTGTTCAATAAGTGTTTGTTGAATAATTAGGGAACTAACATGCTTCAGTTTCTAGTACAATTTTTCCCCAATAATGGAGCACCAGGAACTCACCATAATTTTTGTAGTGCATTATGAAATGTAGGCATGTGGAATTTCATTATATAAAGTAGGAGAAATTATACCGGCAGAAATATGATTGTCTATAGCACACTGTCAGCCACATAAAATCATAGACACACCACGTTAATGGTGGATTTGTCAATTTCTCCCTGGAGTTCTGTCAAGTTTTTCTTTATATGTTTTTAAAGTTACACAAGATTCTGCATGAATTTAACTTGTTATCATTAAGTTGTAGTCCTCTTTATCAGTAGTAATGCTTTTTCTTAAAGTTGTTTTCCCCTAAATGAGCAGAGCAATACCTGCTTTCCTTGAGTTTGTATCTGCCTAATTTATCTTTTTATACTCCCTTACTTCCAACTCTTCTGTATGTTTGAGATATGTTCCCCTGTAAACTCCGTATTTTCTTTTTTTATTTTTAAAAATTCTAAATTGACACTCTTATTCTTTTAGCTGGAGAGTATGGATCCATTTCCATTTCTCATGACCAGTGATATTTTCAAAATTTTATTTTGAAATATGGACTCAAAGGAAGTTGCAAAGGAATCACTACACATATTTAACATTTTTGCCTCTGCTATTTTATTTTATGCTATTTGTCCTCCTTATGCATGTTTTTGAAGGTCATAATTTACATGACACTTACCATGGCTATCCTATGTCAACAATTACATATATTTCTGAGTTACTATTACGGTGCTAATAACACAGTAATTATTATTTTAGGTGGCTACTATTTTGCCAGGTTCAGAGAGTGCCAAGTTTCCTGGTTAGGCACTAGGTGTTCCTGGGGACCATAACACACGTTAATTTACTGCTTCAGAAAACACAGAAGTCAAATTAATAAGGAATGACGCAGCTGTCAAATATGCGGGACTTGAACGGGTAAATTGAGCTCTGGAAGATGTTTGAATTTCATAACATTATTCAATGTGGCCACTAGAGGGAGATCACATACAGCTATTCTCAAAATACTAGTCTAAGTCTCTAATTTTTATCAAAAACGTGTAAATAGCCCAGCCGGTTTGGCTTAGTGGATAGAGCGTTGGCCTGCGGGTCGAAGGGTCCCGGGTTCGATTTGGGTCAAGGGCATGGACCTCGGTTGCAGGCTTCTCCACGGTCCAGGCCCTGGCAGGAGGCAACCAATCAATGTGTTTCTCTCACATCGATGTTTCTCTCTGTCTTTCCCTCTCTCTTCCAATCCCCTTCAAAATCAATGGAAAAATACCCTCAGGTGAGGATTTAAAAAAAAAACAAAAAAACTTGTAAATAGTACGCAAAACTAATAAATAAAAACCTCCCTACTGTTAAAAAGACATACAATCAACAAACAAGTATAGATGGGCCCGGGCGCCCCCGGTGCGGTGGAGGGTCTCCTGCCCGCCTCTCCTCTCCGCCCCGCCGGGTTCTCCCAGGCTTTTGGGGGCAGCGCTGCGGGGCGGGATGCTGGGCGCCGTCCCGTTGCCCGTGGCAACCTCCTCCGCGTGGGGAGCAGAGCCGGCATCGCGGAGCGCAGCTCCTCTCCGCTCCTCCGGGAACAGGAACCGGGACGCCCAGGAAGCAGCTGAGGTTGCGGGGCTGGCGTGGGCGCGCGACGAGGGGTGTGAATAGGGGCGGGCGGGCCGAGGGGGGCTGGAAGGAAGCTGGCTCCGATCAGGGCGCCCCGCAGTCCGCAGCAGCCCAGCGGCCGGGACAGGAGGCCCGAGGGCACACCGTGAGCACCTTCCCGCGGGTCCCGAGCCTCGAGTGAGACCCGGAGGGCGGGGAACGCGGGGCTCGGGGAGCGCCCCCTTCCGCCCGCCAGGCTCAGTCCGCGCGGCCCTCGGCCCGGACGGCCGCCTCCCTGCGCGCCCCGCAGCGCCGCCCTCCCGCCCCGCAGTCCCGCCACGGCTTCCGGAGCGGCTGGTGTCGAGCTGCCGGGCGACACGGAAAAACTCCAACCTGCTAACCCCAGCTCCCTGCCGGCCCTTCACTGGTCCCGGGGCCCCTTAACTCGGCGGTTTCTTTGCGCTGCGCACGGTACTAAGCCCTTAGGTCCCTTATCCCGTTTGATTCTTGCAGCAAAACCGAGGTAGGCGGTGTGGCCTTTATCTGCAAAGAACCTTGCCCACGGCCTTGGGGCCCACGCGCGGTGGGACCGCTCCAGGCCGGGGCAGAACGGGGAGGCAGCGGCCTGTTCTCAGCCTCCACATTTCCGCGCCTCATTTCCCTCCAGGCGGCACCACCGAGCCGCCAAGTCTTTCTTGGCTCCTGACCCAAGTACCTGTCCTCCCCCAGGTGTTGGACAGCAGCCATGGTCTCCGTTTTAAGTGCGGTTCCGTCCTTCCCTAACCGCTCACAGAGCTCACATGTTCCCTGAGCATGGACCGCAGCCTGACACGGCGCAGGTGTGCGCAGGTTCCCCGCGCGGTGGGAAGAGAAGCACCCGCTCCGGGGCAGGGAGGTAGGTGACGCTGGCCCAAGCGCTTGTGAGTGAGTGAGTGGCGGTGGAACGGAGGCCCCGGCCCAGGCGGGATGGGGGTGGCCGCCCAGACCTTGCTTTGGAGCTGTGACTCTTACCTATATTTCAGTGTGTGTGATACAGCGGAGCCATGATTCACCGAGTTGCACGGGAAGCCCATCAGTCCCATTGTTTTGGAGTTGAATAGAGCACCATTAGCGATTGCTATCTGACTGCTACGCATTTGAAAATGTTGCTCCATTGAAAGAAAAACTTATGTCTGATTTATTTTGTGGCTATGAAAAGAAGATAGCCTACGTTTTGAAAAAGACATGCACTTCCAAATCGAAACGATCTCTCAGTTGTGAATCCAACCTTGTCCTTCAGCCGGAGAACATTGCCCATGAAGCGATGAGATCTGGGCGTTGTTTCGCCAAGGAGGCAGCTGCCTGAAACCACCGTCCTAAAGGCAAAGGAAACATCGACAGGTAGGGGATTGAACTAGGGCTTTGATTTCCATGTCATCACATAAAATGCTGCCACCATTTAGGCCATGCTTCGGCTGTGCTTGAGGAGTGTTCAGTATTCAGTATGATTTCAAGTTCACGTTCTAAATATCCTAAGCCCTGATTAAGAAAGAGGGATGGTTAGTGGGAAGGGGAAGTAGCTAAGAGTGTTAGTTATCCACTCGGAGGGTAACTAGGAAGATTACATGCTATGTCTGGTCCCCCCTCCCTCCGACCCGCCCCCCCCCCCCCCCCCCCCCCGAGAAACAGTATCTGAAATCACATCTGAAGGCTGGACCTACTCTGTCACTCCCTGCTGACATTCTCAGGAGGTTCTCAGAGAACGTCAGAGAGGGCGGGAGAGGGAGAGAAACATCAATCGGCTGCCTCCTGCACGCCCCCTACTGGGGATCGAGCCCGCAACCCAGGCATGTGCCCTGGAATTGAATGGTGACCTCTTGGTGCATGGATGGACACTCAACCACCGAGACACACCAACAGGGCTGAAGAAATTGCTCTTTGATGATTCAAAGTCCACCGTTTTCATTTTTACTTAAAAAAAAAATCTTTATTGTTGAAAGTAGTACATATGCCCCCTTTTTTCCTCCACTGACTCTCTCCAGCCCACCCCGCCCTCCTCCCCAGGCCCTCACCACCCCACTGTCTGTGTGCATGGCATCTTTACTTTTTAATGTAAAATACGAATTTTCTTCCATGTGCACTTCAGTAAAATTGTAAAACTCACACTGCATATTATTTATTTTTTAAGTTATCTTTATTGTTGAAACTATTCCAGCTGTCCCCTTTAAAAAAAAAACTACACAAACTAAACAATGTCTGAGCTAAAAAGTGTGAACGTTTAAGGAGGGGATCTGGTTGTCACCTTTGCTGGAATGTAACTGTGTTCTTCTATGTGTATAGCAGACATGCCTCACCCTCTCCCCTTCCTGTCTCCATCTTCTTAATGTTCCTAGGCTGCACCTCTAAGACCAAGTCATGACAAACTTCGGAGAGTTGGGTGTAGCAGTTCAGGAACCGGTTCCTGCAAGAATTCCTACCTGGTCTGACCTTTGTGATAGAAAGCAGGGGCACTGAGGACAGCCTCGCAGGTCCTTACAGCTCAAAGGAAAAGCCCAAGAAGGCAGTCACCTTCTCTCTGCCTTTGACCTAGTGAATGAACCAGTGCGTGTCTTTAAGAAAAAGGTATCGCAAGCTGACTTAGAACATCCAAGAGCTCATATTGGAATGTGTGGGGCTAAATGTCTTCCGGGAGGCTCTGATCTTGGATATGCATGCTTTTATTGGTTATTTTCCCTCTGCTGTCACACTGCTAACCCAAATAATAAAATTCGAAGGACCAAGTCAATAGGGGCCTATATGCAGATATCTGTAGTGTAATATACAGGGTGGGCAAAAGTAGGCTTACAGTTACACGTATATGAAACAGGTTTAATCTTTCTGATTTTAGGAATGACACCATTTTATAAAGTTTTAAATTAGGTTTGTCTTAAACAGGCGGGCTCTAATGAAGAAGAAATAGCCTTCCATTAAAACATTTCCCTGCTATGTTTCTCTTCCTGGATATTCTAGCAGGAATGCGCTCTCTTCTGGACCGTGCACTTTGTATGTAATTGTTACCCTAACTCTCCAATTAGAATCTGAGCTTCAGGAAGACAGTTTCTAGGACTTTATAGCCTAGTGTCTTATACATACGTCGTAGGTACCCCTTTAAAAGACTGAAGAAATCACCCCACTTGTTCTCCACCACCTTCCCATGATTCTTAACAAGAAGGAAAACAGTAAAAACTCGAATGTAGGATGTATGTGAAAACTTTGCTAAGTAGCAGAGTCTGCTCTCTCTGTTTCTTGGAGGTTGGGAAGGAAGGTTTCTTTTCAGTCCTGAAGAGATTTGACTTGCATTTGAAGAACTATTTGCACGATTTCCTGAAGAAATGCCACCTTATAAACAGTCCAACTGGCATTAGTTACTTGGATCTCCCGAGAAACGTCCAGGATCACAGGGAAGAGGGGACAACACACAAAATCCGCTCCAAGCGCATGCACAGGCTGCAGACACTCCTCATTGCTATTGCCCTCTTCTCATCCACTGAGTCCCACCAGACCCCAGATCAACTCCAGGCAGGCGCAGTGCCTTGGATGCCTCAGCTGTGTGGTGCAGTGTCTTCCCGGAGACCTTGCATTGATGGGCAAGAGGCAGAGAGGTCCACAGATGGTCTACGAGAACCATCTTTTGGTCTCCATCCCATTCTCTCTATGGAAGCCAAAGAGTTCCTCCTAAATTAGAGTCCAATCATATTTGATTGTTGGGAACAAAAGTGCTATAGGAATGAAACTACTCTGTGTTGTTACTCTAATTATTCGTATCATGATTGAAGTTACTTTCATACGGGAACCAGTCTGCCTTCCCTGGTGGAGGAGGTTACCACAGTGTAGGGAAGGATATAGAAGTGTTAATTTGGTATGACTCGCTTCCCGCTGGCCAACTCCTTAATTTTATCAGGGCCACACTTTATTTTTAGCTTTGGCCTTTTGCAGCGCTTGACCTTTTGCCTGGATAGAGTAATGTCCTGGGGAGCTCAAACCCACAGCCTTCCCTGTTCCATGAAACATAAGGGATATGTGTGTTAGGTTATGTCTTCTTTGGAAGTCTGCAATCCAGAATGGCCTTTTAGGACAAAATAAAACTATATTCACCACCCCCCCCAACACACACACACATCTCTTTGGTATCATTGTCTTGCACATTTGGATTGTCATCATTTCTTTTATGAGATATCTCTTTTGTCAGCTGCTGTAAGAAATTAGTATAATCTCAACATTTATGAAAATATTTTAAAAATGTGGATGAGGCTCTTATACCAAAATAATTATCCCACTTGTTTTAGAATAACAAAAACTTAGAAACAACCTTCAAATATAGAGTAGTTAAATAAATCATGAAATAGCCATCCAATGAAATGCCATGAAGCCATTAAAAAAAAAAAAGGTCACAGCCCTAACTGGTTTGGCTCACTGGATAGAGTGTTGGTCTGAGGACTCAAGGGTCCCAGGTTCGATTCCAGTCAAGGGCATGTACCTTGGTTGCCATCGATATTTCTAACTCTCTCTCCCTCTCCCTTCCTCTCTGTAAAAAATCAATAAAAATATTTTTTAAAAAACATTACAAGTAAGATGAGGTAATACTAATTATGGAATGTTGAATGAGAAAACTTAAGTCCTAAACTATACATGTCCCACGAAGTTGACTATGCCTTTGCTCGGCTCACCTAGCTCACTCCAACAGCCACTAACTGTGCTCCCTTAGCCAGGCGTGACGCCTCCAGTCCACTCTCTAGTCTACATGGAAGCCAGAGAGGTCTTCCTAAATCAGAGTCCCGTCTCGTCCATTCCCCACTTAAAGCTCTCTGGTGTCTCTCTGTCACCTTCGGGAAATGTTCGGGCTCAGCATCAGGGGTCCCAGGGCCCTCTGAAACCCTGCACCTCATCTCCGGGGGTCCTCTTCCCCACCTAAGCACCCTGCTCACAGTGCCTCCACGTTAGCCTGTTCTTTCTGACTGCCGTGCTGTTGCCTTCTTTTTGCCTTGACTATCTTATCCTTCACATCTCGGATCAGCCTTATTTCCTCTGGAAAGCTGCCCTCTCCCCTCCCTGGTCTGTTTGCCCCTCCTCTGTGCTTCCGTTCCTCTCTGCATGTCCCCTATTATGGAACTCCTTGACCTTGACTGCCATTGCTGAGTTCCTTCCCCAGGGGAGCCGGGTCCCTGTGTGCCATATTCATTATTCTGTCCCCAGCAGACGGTACCACAGCGTAGTTACCCACTAACTGTTGAAAGATAGTCAACATATCGGGCAGATAAAGCTTCAGTTGGTTCACAGACATTTTCTCTAAGTGACTGAATTTTGGGTGGTTTTGAATTTCCTCTTTATTCTTACCCTAAAACAAAACTTTTATTGTGGTAAAAAACAACAACACACCACGTACTATTAAATTTGCCCACTTGATTTTTAAGTGTGCAGTTCAGTAGTGTTAAGTCTACTCACATTGTTGTGCAACAGATGTCTTGAACTTTCTCACCTTGTAATACTGAAACTCTATACCCACTGAGCACTGATTCCTCCTCCTCTCTCCCACTAGACAGTACCCTCCTTCTGTTGTCCTATGATTTTGACTGCTTTATACACTTCATATGAGAGGAATCATACAGTGTTTATCCCTTTGTGACGGACTTACTTTGCTAAGCACAATGTCCTCAAGGTTTATGTTAAAATGAATTTTGTAGAATTGATTTCAGAGAGAGGAAGGGAGAGGAAGAGAGATAACATGAATGAGAGAGAAACATTGATCGGCTATTTCCTGCACGCCCCCTACTGGGGATCGAGCCTGCAACCCCAGCATGTGCCCTGACTGGGAATTGAGCAGTGACCTCCTGGTTCATGGGTCGATGCTCAACCACTGAGCCACACGGGCCAGGCTAAAACGAATTTTTGATATGAACTCTATTACCTCTACAACCAGAAAAGAAGCTTTATATAGAATCATAGGAACTAGAAGTGACTCGAGAATTTATCTGGACCGATTTTCCCTATCCTTTACTTTTTCTAAATGAGAACTTCAGAAATCAAAAAGTAATTAGTCTCAGGTTAAAGGTTAAATAATGGCAAAGTTGACCCAAGAAATAAAACCAAGTAATAGAGGAAAAGGTTTTTAGGTCTTTCACAAAATTTACAGCACTTTCTATGTTGTTTTTTATTTTCTGCTCAACATTAGCTATTGTAAAATAATTTTGTTTTCCAGTATTTCATTTCACGTTTGAAGTAAAAATAATCTATCTGCTGGCTGATTGCTTTGTTCAGAAGGTACAAAGCACTTCTCTTTAGGAATTGTGTTTCTTCAATTTTGTTTGTACAATGCATTCGATAGGTGGTCAAGATTTTCCATTCTGGACCCAGGCAGGCTAAAAGGATTCTTTAAGTTTATGGGAGAATTGGATTCCTGAGCCACAAGGTGGAGGCAAGTTCAAGAGATACTTTCCTTCAGCTGTTTGTTGTAATGTAGCATTCTCTCCTCCTGCTCTGAAACTACGTTATAGTTTATGAAATAATTGTGAAAAAAGCCCCACTTATTCTAAGTCCCCGAAACTGACTAATGCATCCAATTAGCATGTATTATGAGTCCAGCATGTGCCTTGTTGTCACTGAGAGACACATTGAAGACATATTTCCTGAGTTGGGGAGGGGTGGTAGAGAGCCAGTGGATGTTAGAGTAAGGGTAAGGGCTCTGAGAAACTACGTAGTCAAATCCCCTTCTATTATATATGGGAAACCGAAGCCCAGAGCAGGGCCCAGAGTCAAAGGCCTGGTCAGTACTGAGCTAGAATGGAGATGCCTCTTTCTGGCCTCTGGCCCACGGAGGGTGTCACACCCCCAGGCTGCATGTCCGGCTTTGTTTGAAGAGGGACACAGAGAATCTCACTCAGCTTGCTTTTTATTACTATCTTATTCTCTTTTCATAATTTACTTGTCAACCTGGTTTCCAGGCTCGTCCTAACATCTGCTCTGGTCTCCAGTTACGAGAGGAAAAGTGAAGATTTCTATCCCAAAGTGACTTAGAATAGCTCAATGTTGTGTCTCACCACCGAGGGGTTGTCTTCCCTCTGATAGATGGAGCCAGGACCGGCAGCCCCCATCCTCAGCAGAGACTGGGCGCGGTGGTACGTGCATGGACCTGGGTTCACGGGAAAGAATGACCAGCTCCTGCACTGGGAGGGTTGTTAGCTTGGTGCTTTTCAGTTTTGTTAAGACAGGGAAGTAGGCGTTCTTCCCTGAGTGCGAGGTGACAGTACATCTTGGCAGTCTTTCTCATGTAAGCACCATGTGGTAAGAGCACTTGGGGGAGAAGAGACTCCCCTGTGGTTTTCATCCAGAGAGAACTCTAAAACACTGAAAATAACCCCAGGAGTGGTTGTTCAGTGGTACACTGCTTTGTACTTTGTGCTACTTTGCGACTTTATAAGTTTCCTAGAGCCCGATGCACGAAATTCGTGCACGGGTAGTGTTCCTAGGCCTGGCTGGCAATTAGGGCTGATCTGTGGGGCAACCAGGGGCCCCCACTGGCACTCACCTTGGCTGGCATGGGGCCATCCACTCACTGGCCTCGCCCCTGTCACCTCGCCACTACTGCCTGCTTGCCAGCTGGCCCGCCCCCTGCCGCCACCAGTCGCTTCCCTCTGCAGGGCCCCCACTGGTACTCTCCTTGGCTGGCCTGGGCCCTGCAGGCTGGGGGCAGCTCCTGCATTGAGCATCTGCCACCTGGTGGTCAGTGTGCATAATTGCAACCGGTTGTTCCACCGTTCAGTTGATTTGCATGTTAGGCTTTTATTATATAGGATACTAGAGGCCCAGTGCACGAAATTTGTGTGGGTGGCGGGGGGGAGGGTCCACTCAGTTCAGCCTGCACCCTCTCTAATCCGGGATCCCTCTCACAATCTTGGACTGCTGGCTCCTAACCACTCACCTGACTGCCTGATCACCCCTAACTATCCCCCCCTACCCCCCGCCAGCCTAATCACCCCTAACCACCTCTGCCTGCTGGCCTGATCACCCCCAACTGCCCCCTGCCCCCTGCTTGCCTGGTTGCCCTCAACTGCCCCTCCTGCCAGCCTGGTCGCCCCATGCAGCCTGCTGTTGGGTCTTTTGGTTGTCCCTCTCTAACCCCCCTGCCGGCCTGGTTACCCCATGCAGCTTGTTCAGTCGTCCGTTTGGTTGCAATGGCTGTTTAGGCTTTTATATAGGTAGATTACTGATATGAAACTTAGTGGACATGTGAACAAATAAATGGTTGAAATTCTCTGAAATGTAGGAAAAAATTGTGTCATTATGATACTTTGTTCTGTAGAGTTCCAAGAGATCAAATAATGCTCTGTGGACAAAAAGGTCCCCAAACCATAATGTAGAATATTCATACTAATGGGGAATATGTTTCTATCGATACACATTAATTTAAGGAAATATACACTGTGACATTTGTTCAAAATTGTCCTGTAACTAGTACAGGAGATTTAGATACTCAGCAAAGTCATGCAACCACTGACAGGGCTCAGTGCTGCCCAGTCCTTGTCCCCTTCCACAGTCCCTCGACCTATGCTGTAGCTTCAGAACCACTCACGCTGCTCTGGAGACTGTTTTCTGTGTATTGCTGCCTGTGACGCAGGTGGTCAGAGGTTCTGTGTTTCTCGGGGTCACAGTCACCAGATGGGTTTCATAGGACACCAGGTGCACACCAGGTCCGTCTTCTGAACTGCCCTCTCTCCACACACGAAAGCTGACATGGATCTTCTCACTTATGACGTGCAGAGCGAGAAAGCCACCTGGGCCCCCTCAGTGGAAAACCAACCAACAGTGAAAAGTGGAGGAGCAAGAGGTGCGGAACTGAATGACCGAGGGTCTTGTAATAAAATAAAAGTCTCATTGGGCCAGAATAAGTTCTGATTCTGGATCTACTCAAAAGCAGAGAACTGGATTCTTTATTCCGAGAGGTCGAACCATGAGTGCTTATTTAAAACTCTTTGAAGGTAAAATGCTGTCACTTCAACCAAACCAGCCTGTTGCACACCCAGAACTCTGGCACCCCCGTAAGCGCAGGGTGGTGGAATTGCCAGAGGAAATGAGGTTGCAGGAAGTTGACTTCCAGTTTAAAAGTGAGAGACACTAAATGCTGGTAAAGACTTTGGGATTACCAGTCAGTAATATTCAATCGTTAATTTGTCTTGCAGGGACTTTTAAATTCGTGGGACAGAGAAAAAGGCCGATGCTGGATTCTTGACGCCATATCCCCTTTTCATCTTGAGACATGGAATGATCATTTTAAGTTACATTTTTTTATTTTGCGATGATGAGAGAATTAGCTCCATCTCCACTTTAACTGGAACTGAAGTCAAATTGGCAGATTTGTTTCAATCTGGTTGTCTCTCACTCTTAACCCACTTTCTAGTCAGTATTTAATGAAGGTGGATGTTCCACCTTTGTCTTTATCTTTATTTCTACACTGGCTCCTTTCTCCTCTTAAGGGAATACAGAACTAGCCGTTATTCACAGCACCTATTAAGGCGGAACTCTTTCTGTACTCGGATGTGTTAGATGTATACTTCAGTTGGCACTTACCCTGAAGTGGCGGGGACTTCCGAAGCCACCTGCAGTCTGGTGTCAATAACCCTGAAGGCTGTGAAGCTGCATCTTGAAAATATATTCTCTCTCCTGCCTATTCCAAGTTACCTAGGGGTACAGTAGAAGAACACGCATGGAAGTTCAACTCTCTGATCCTAGAAATGGGACCATTTAAA
Source organism: Corynorhinus townsendii (assembly GCA_026230045.1). Lineage (NCBI taxonomy): Eukaryota > Metazoa > Chordata > Mammalia > Chiroptera > Vespertilionidae > Corynorhinus > Corynorhinus townsendii. The sequence goes on along the minus strand of JAPDVU010000003.1, from coordinate 8,773,045 downwards.
AAGTTCTTTTACCTTATAATTTTGAGGAGTTGTTCACTCATGTTCGGGAAGTTAGAAATATAGTTACTGGATTCCCTTTGACAAAGTCCATGTTTCTTTGTCTTTTTGCTTATTTTTGACAGGAACATTGACAAATTAAAACATCAGTAGTCAACAGGAATTTTGAACAACTAGGTAAGAATTTACATGTGTTTTCTCAATACAGTTCTATAAATAGTGGAATCTTTGATGATTTCTCTTATCCATATAAATGGGTCGAAATTTTTTTCTGTTTCTCTACAATAAAATGGCAGATGAAAATTGGTTTTACTTAAGTTTACAGAAGATAAATGTGTGCATTATTATTTTAAGAATTTCTTAACTTAGTTGATCTTAGGTGAGGGATTTTTGATAGTTTCCTGTCCAGTAAAAAACTACCAATGGCAATTTCCTGGATTTGCAATGATGATATTCAGAATGAATCATTTTATTTCATTCTCTGTATTCAGATGTCTTGTAATCAAATAATGCACCTCCCCGATTCTACATTTTATGACCCAATCCTGTGAAGGAAAGGTTTTTATCCCTGCCTGGTGATCATGGGCACTTCATAGCCACCAGGTGGCAGAGTCTCCTTGGGTTAGATTGAATATTGCCTTTTTCTACTGATTGCCAACTGTAGTTTATAGCTAACGTGAGTGGCCATCAAACCTTTTAGTCATGTACCCCTAAAGTGAATTGAAAACATATGCACCTCCACAAACTTTTAAGTGCATGTACAAATTATTCAGCGAAAGTTTAGATAACAAAAGAGATAGAACTTCTGACGTGTGTAAATACTGAATTTTAAAAGAAAATCGTTAATGTCCCTCTTCTAAATGAATTGAATGCAAAGGACTGTAGATATGTGATAGCCACCATCATGTATTTTTTTAAAATGCTAAAATGAGCTTATTATTTACAGTTGGATACTTTACATCACTCCTTTTCCTCCTTGACAGCTGTTTCCCATTTTATGTCCCCTACAGAATTTTACACTAATATACAGTGTTTCATGCTTAAAAGCTTTGGTCACCACTGTTCTTCTCTGCAACAAGAGTGTGTGCATAAATGACATTAAATGTTTTGTATTTCCTGTGACCATAGGTTGTAAGTGTTAAATTTTCATATTGATAACTAATATACATTAGTATATATTCCTAAATTTGCATAGTATACATTTATTCTTTCAGTCATTTGGAAAATCCAGAAAACATAAAAAGAAAAATGACCCTTAACCATAACACCTAAATAATACTTACAGAGAGTAAATAATATATGGCAACCCCTCTTGTGCTTATCTCTTACTGGTTTGCCCAGATACTTTCTGTTAAGTAGTTGATGCCCATTCTTCCATGGTTTCTCTAAGTTTATAAAGATTTATTTATACCTTTAAAATTTGGAGCACAAAATATTATGGTGCTTCCTCTATTGCCTTTTAAGAGATTCTTTCCTAGCATCAAAAGCACAGTGTTCCACGCCGGGTATCAACACACACACACACACTCTCAAATATATACAGACATATACTAGTAAACACATTTTAGATGAGGGAAAAGAACCACATTTTCTTTAAATATATATTTTTATTGATTTCAGAGAGGAAGGGGGGAGGAGAGAGAGAGAGAGAGAAACATCGATGACGAGAGTGGATCATTGATTGGCTACCTCCTGCATGCCTCACACTAGGGATCGAGCCTGCAACCCGGGCATGTGCCCTGACAGGGAATTGAACCGTGACCTCTTGATTCATAGGTTGACGCTCAACCACTGAACCTCACCAGCCCAGCAGGACCACATTAAAAAAAATATCATCCTAACTGAGATATGATATTGCTAATGTTTAGAGCTAACCCCTTGGGAGTTTAGGAAAATGCAGAGTTAGCGGGAAAACACTTCTCCGCAAGACCACCCTTACTTCTGACACCAACTGCACGTTCTGGGATGTTCCCCAAACCACCCCCCGGTTTGATAATGTGCTGGCAGGACTCAGAATATGCTGAAAGCTGTAATAGTCTCAGTTAGGGCGTATTACAGGGAAAGGATACAGACTAAAATCAGCCGAGGGAGGAAGTGCCTAGGGAAGGAAGAACCCGGGAAAAGACTCAATTCGGAGCTTCCATTGTCTGCTCCCCAGGAGGTCTTGGATGTGTTTTCTTGGTACCTGTGTGTAACAGATGGAACATTGCCAACTGGGGGAGTTCACCTGAGCCTGGTGACTCAGCGTTTTTATTAAAGTTCCATCACACAGGCATGATTTGTTGCTGATGAGACTAATCACAGTCTCCAGCCCCTCTGGTCAGCTGACACTGTGCGACCTAAAGCCTCCACCATGTCACATTGCTGGTCTGTCTAGTGTGGTCAGTCCCCACCCTAAATACTATTTGGATTGATAGCCTACCAGCATAACCCAAGGCCCCAGGTAAACAAAGACATTCCAAGGGCTTGGTGGTTATCCCCCAAAACTGGGGACAAAGGCCACACCTCTTTTGGGGTAAGGTCTAATTCTTTACTATACAGATATCCATCCATACAATAAAATGCTCGCATTTGAAGTATACGATTCTGTGTAGCCATCACCACAATCAAGATGCAGGACATTCCCATCACTCCAGAAAGTTCCCTCATGTTCCCTTGCAGTCATTTGCCCTCTGGCCCTGATCTTCCTTTTCTAGAATTTCATAGACATATCCATGGAATCATACAGTCTGTACTTCTTGGTGTGTGTCTTCTTTCACTCAAAAGCTTTATGAGATTATAGTGTTTCGGTAGTTTGCTAGTGCTGGGTGGTATGCCACACTATGTACGTACCACAATTTACCTAGCCATTGATCTGTTAACGAACATGTTAACATTTCCAGTTTGGGGTTATTAGGAACAAAGCTGCTAGTCTTTGTGTATATAGATCTTTGTGTAGTCAAATGCTTTCCTTTCTGGGGAGTAAATACCTAGGAGGAGAATTATTGGTTTGGTGTTAAGCATTTACTTAATAAGAAACTGCCAGACTGTTCTCCAAAATGGTTGTAATATTTCCCACCAACGTAGTGTTGTCAGTCTTTCTAATTTTAGCCATTTTAATGGGTGTGGACCATAGAGTAGTTATTCACTGTGATTTTAGTTTGCATTTTCCTGGTGACCTAGGATGTTGAACATCTTTTTATGCGTTTATTGGCCATTCATACATCTTGTTTTGTGAATCGTATAGAATCTTTTGCCCCATTTTAATTGTGTTGTCTGTCTTCTTACTACGAAGTTGTAAGGGTTCTTCATAGATTTTGGATATAAGTCCCTTTCTAGACATACATGTTTGTGGCTTGCTTTTTCATTTCTCAATGATATCTTTTGAATAGTAGAAGTTTTAATTTTGATGAAACTGAGAAGACCACAATTTTAAATAATGCTGTGAACTCCAAATGTTTTTATGGCTATTTTGCTGCCATCCAAAACTTATACAAATGTTACCCAACTGACAACTGATGAAATTCAGGGAAGTATCCACTTATAAAGCCTTTTTCTAAAATGAAGCAAGGTAGTATTTGTAGTAATATTATATAGTATCCCATATGCCATCATCAACAAAGTCCTTCTTTAGTAGAAAGGGTGGGTACTTTCTAGGTATTAATTCTGCCTCTGATTCTATTTTTTCTTGACATAGCAGTCATATAAAGACTATTTAGAAAACTCAACAGTAATAATACTGGTACTTTTTTTTGGCTGCCATATTCCAGACAGTGGGGTAAAATAATTAATATTCATGGTGATTCTGTGATTAAACATTTTTGTCACCTTTATTCATATATTCAGATGAGGAAAGTGAGGCCCAGAGAAATTAAATATCTTGACCAAGACCACACTGATAGTAAGTAGCTGAGCTGGGATTCCGAGCTAGGTTTGTCAGCTCTAAAACTTACGCTCTTCATTAACGCTCTGTACACATTCTGGACTCATTTTAGATACTGTATATTGAATACAGAGTTTTGGCAGGTCGGGAAAGAGCAGGAGCTGGGGAGAGGGGATGCAAAAAAGAGATTATGTCGGGGACTTACCTTGGCAGGGGCTGTTCACGCTTCCAGCTCCTAATCCCCTACATAGACTGGGTTACCTCATAGCTGGCTCAGGGTAGTCAAGCCAAACTGGACCAACATAACTACAAATCTGGACGCATAACTACTTCAGATCATCTAACCAGTTAGCAGGCTATTCAGCTTACCACATGCCTCTGCCAGCATTTCATAAGATCCTCCTTTTAAGAAAGAATATTAGAAAGTGACTTCCTCAAACCCTGACTATGTGAACACTTGGCTTATAATTTTACATGTAATCAGTACTTTCATTGGTACTGTTTATGTCTGATCTCTTATTTGGAACTTTATCCTAGTGATTAACACTCCTTACACTCAACGCCCTTCTGAAATCTTTAGTGCACTGCTATTTCCCAACGGGGCAGATGTAGGGTTCCCTTGGTTTACTTAAGCTGTAAGTTGGACATTGGCTGTCTCACATTATGAGCGACACATTCTACGAAGGCCTTTCATTCTACTTGATGGCCTGAGTCTCTGTCATTTGTACAGAAAAGATGAAATGCTCCGTAGGATCCATAGATTATAATCTAATCAGCAAATGGATTGGCTCTTGTATAATTCTACTGGATCCTAAGTTTTTGGGTTTTCTTTTATTATAATTGTGTTGCACTTAAAAATTCAAATGATCTTGATTATTCAGACCAAGATGAGTTATGAGATCATATAATCTATTAGAATATATACTGATTAATAAAAGGACAAATTTACATTTTCCCCTTTCTTTAAGAACCAAAGGCTAAAACAATAATTCAGTTTTAGAATGCATTGGTATGCTATTAAAATGTACTGGGGAAGGATGGACCAAATGAGAGAGGAAGTGATAGTAATATTTGGTTAGCAACAGGCTGTTTTCAACAAAAGGAAAAAAAGAACCCTTATACATAGCCATGGCTCTATTTTTTTTTTTAAGTGAAAATATATTTCATGACAGTAAAAATAGAATTTCTCACCCTTTTCTTTCATCATCACCAATGACAGGATATGAGAGCTACAATTTTCTGAAATCTAGTCCCATTTAAACTCCTAAAATGTTTCTTATTTTTAAGCCTGAAAAAACATTAAAATACCTTTCTCTTAAATCCAGTGTCATGTTCAGATTTGTTCTAATCATCCTACAATCTGCTACCTGATTATTTGAAGGTAATTGGCATCTAGCATCAAAGTCCTACCAATATTTAATATTGGGAGGTTCAAATACAGAGATTAAGACATTGGTCCAGTCAAACACTGAGTTGGTTTAGATATTTGGTTTTCCTGACCAACTTATCAGGGCTTCAAAGAATTGCTCTATTTTTTTTTTTAAGTACCTAACTTACTACCAGAAAGGAATTCAGTTTCCCTATAAAGTTCTTATACTCATTTTAATGTTGCCATTTAGAATTAAGGCCTTGATAATCATAAAAACATTGCAGAGAATGTTTCATATATAAAATATTTTTGAGCAACATTTAAAAAAATAAAGATTAAAAATTACAACAGCTATGTCTTTCTCGTTCTCTGAACCCAACCTCCCACCCTCCAAAAACACTGCTGAAAGAAGGTCTCACTGGAGGTAAATTTAGTGTGTGTGTTTCATACATAAGAACTGATCATGAGATGGAATAGGTATGTGTGGCAGGAAAAACCAGATGAGTTACAGATATAAAAAAGGAAGTCATTTAAAATATGTGTACTAAAAAAGGAGAGGAGACATATAAAATAGTAAACCCTGTTTCTTTGGAATCTTATTTTCAATGCATTTTATAAATTCCCATATTACAGTATTCTGTGAGTTAAGTGGACAGTTAATATTCTTCTTGGTATTTGACGAATAGGATCACAAAGAGGTAAAATACCCTAGCTTTCTCCACAGCCTCAGCCTGCAGCTGAAGCAGCAAGAGAACCCGTGCCTTGTACTGTATCCATGCTCTACTCTGCCGGTGGCACTCTGCCTCGTGGGTGGAGGGAGCCATCCCACCCATAGGGGTTAGCTGGGCCAACCGAGAAGGGGCCATGACAAAGAATAGCTCAGGCATCACTCCGCGTCAGGCACAGAAAGAGAACAACTAATGGGTAAGAAGAGTCAAGTGATATTGATCGGTGGCTCCCCAGGGTTGAATTCAAAACATGTTCTGCTGTCTCCTGGGTGCCCAGATTTGACAGGAAGGGCAAAGGACAACGTGAACAATGTGGGGTGGGCGGGTGAAATCTCCATTCATTGTCGTTCACGTGGGAATGGAGTGCTCCGAATGAGGGAGATCTTGACAAGGCTCCCTGCCAGCAGCAGCTCTTGTTTCTTATCAGAAATGGCACACTCAGTGCCCCTTTCTCTTCGCTGCTGGGGTCGGCCAGAGTGTGAGGAGAGCACACGGGTACTGGAGGGGAGAGATTTTTGTGTAAGAGGACCTTTGTCCTTAATGGGAAGAAAATAGGAGAATGAAAAGAGCAGATTCCAAAGGAAAGGATAAGACTTAAAAGTCAGAAAAACACTTCAAAATAGGCTAAATGAAAACGAAATGAAGTGGCCCTCATCACTAGAAAACACCAAATTGGGGGGCAGGAGGTTTGCAGTAGAAAGAATAAAAATATAGCTCAAGAAGCTAAATTGTAAGGAGAAATTAGAAACTACCAATATATACATTAGTAAGGGGTTGGTCTTATAAATTATGGTATATACATAGACTAGAATACCATATAGGTTCTTAAAAAGAATTAAGTATACAAATGTTAGCACAGATATCCAAGATTGATTTAGTGAAAAATAAAATGACAATACTTTTCAAATATAATGTTAAATAGAAAAACATCTGGAGGTTGAAGCATCAAGCAGCCAAAGCTAGTTATTTCTGGAGGAGAAAGGGAGTAATTGTTATGGGGTAGGGTATGTTTTATATTATACATTTTTGTGTATTCAAATCTTTTTCTATAAAACTCATATAATTTCCATCATGTATTGGGGGAAAATGCAGAAATACAGAAATAAATTATGATGCAAAGAAGAAACATAGTAAATATGAAGATGAAAAATGAAAATTTTATTATTTGCAATACACTGAAGTAATTTATACAGAGGTGTGTATATATCTATATCACTAGCTATATCTAATGTTTTTATCTATGAAACGGCGATCCCAAAGTGAAAGTTTTATTTTCATTTAAAAATATTAGTTTAAAATGACAAAAGTGATAGACTTTTAACAAGTGATGATTTTTAATGTGTTCTGTATTATACTGTACTTGCTCTAAAATAGAATATTAAACATAGTTCATAATAACAATATAACTTACCTATGGATGTAATTAATATTTTTCAATTATTTAATATTATCTTTGAATTAACATGAATCATCCCCTTCAGCTCTTCTGCTATGTTTTGTAAATCTCATAAAAGATTTCTTATTGTTTTTAATTTAAAGACAGTCCTTCCCATGAGAGAATCACAAAGCCCTAAGCAGAAAGTGAGAACAAGAAAATTTTTACAAATATATTGAAATACACTTAACAGAATAGTCTACGTCAGGTTTTTAGAACACAGCAGGATTTAGAAGCTAACTGGCTTGCAATTGTCAATCCACACAGATGGAACTAATTGCCCTAAATTTTGAATTAACTAGATTAGGTTACATAGGAAAAACAGAGTAATGACCATCATTTCACCTGGGAGTTAGGGTGTTCTTTCACTTAGCATTGAGAAAAACCTCCAATGTGAAATCAGACCGAGACTCTGTCCAGTGCATTGTCAAATCTCAGCCAGTCATACTAAAAAAGATTGAGAAGAAAAGGTGTAAATCCTTTGTGGTGTTCAAAATGACACAGAAGCCGTACTGCAATTTGTTTGCATGTTGCAGTCAGATCAGATAGAGTTCTATTTAATAGGATTTCATTAAACCATCCACTCCCATAAGGCTGGGGCTCGTATGTCCCAAATTAATACAGGCATAAAGTTAATTTGCCTAAGATGAAAACACAATGGGACTTAAAATATGACTTTGTAAAGTTTTGAGGGCCTGAATTATCCTTTTCAGTTGGAAGCAAAGTAAAACTTTAAAGACAACCCCCTTCAACCCCCCCAAGTATTGTAAAATATTGGAGCCCAGGCAGAGAGGACTTCAAGAGTCAGGACGCGGAAGTCAGCACAGTGGGGACCAAAAGCACTCAGGCCGGTGGGAAGAGGCCGCCGGAAGCAGGCCCATCCAGGCCATCTGGGTCAAGCTGCGGTCCTAGGGCCACCCAGTGGGGCATCCCATCTGTGGAGAGAGGTGCTGGTTGCAAACAATCCAGGCTGCCTTGTGTTGTAAGGACAACTCTGAACGGACTCCTCTAGGGCACTTTTACACCTACACGGAGTGTCCGTCACAAGCACTGCTGCTGGGCCACCTGCCTCCTCCGAGGGCCCAGGGCCCCGCGCTCCTCCTCCTCTCTCCCGCCTCAGGGTCAGCACGCGAGTTCCCAGCATGCCCCGCATCTTGCATCTTCCCGGCATGCCCTGCTCCTACTCTCCCCTCCTCCCCACCTGCCCTGCTCCTATCCCAGCATGCCCTGCTCCTATCCTGGTGTGTCCCCGCAACTTCCCGGCATGCCCTGCTCCTATCCCAGCATGCCCGGTGCCGCTTCCACAGCGGCTCTCTCAGGCCTGGAGGGCGTCCTCTGCCCTGTAGTCCCAGGGCCGCCCGGGGAACCTGCAGGAGCTTCTGGCTCTTGGCTCAGGAAGGGACTGGTGTGCGGTAACCAGACTTCTTCCAGGTAAGAGCAACACCCAGTTCCTCAGTGCTCGGGGCTCACGTGACCTTCAAAATGCCGGAAACCAGTGGCCCAAGGCCAACCGGCCTGGGAACAAGCCTGTTTCCCACGGCCAGTCCAGCTGAGGTCAGGCCGTTGGGAGAACACCTGCTCGGGACCAGGCATCTCCTCCTCGTCCTTTTTACACAAACCCTCAGCCGAATCCCGCCTTGGCGATTCCTCATTGTTGAATTGCTTGTTTTCCAGTAACTCAAATGAAATCATCTTCCGCAGAACCGGGTGTTAGTCCGTCTGGAGGAACAGGGAACTCAAAGGGAGTGTGAGGAAAGGAGCCGGGGTTCCCCCTCTTTTCAGCAGGAAAACGAGCTTCCCCCTCCTTCAGCACGGGGTCCAGGTGAATGCAAACTGTACCCACGTGTATTTGTCAAAATTAGGAACCAGACTTCCTAAAAAATTAGTTTGACCCCAGGAACAGCCATACCAGTTGGTAGGTTACTGGTAAGTGTGATTGTTTTACTCACTTTACAGGTAGTGAGTGGAACGGTCTGTGAGAGGTTAAGAGACTTGCTCAAGTCTCACGTCTAGCGGGTGGCAGAAGCGGACTCAAGCCCAAGACTTGCCACTTTACCACCTATGCCAGCGATTTGCAACCTTTTTCATCTCGTGTCGCGTACACTAATGACTAAACTTCCGTGGCACACCAAAAAGTATATTTTCTGCCGATCTGACCAAAAATAGGTATAATTTGGATTCGCTCACACTGGACGGTCATTGTTGTGTTGGCTGTTGTCATCTGTTTATTTGACAACCTCAGGGAAAAGAGGTCCATGCCCCTGACTAAATAGGTATTGTGTATTTTAAAAATTCTTGCAGCACACTAGTTGAAAATCACTGACCTCTGCTAACAGATTCCTTAAAAAAAAGAAGCCATATTCAAAGCCCTTCACATGTGTTCATATTGGTAAAGGAATACCCTATAATATCAAATATCCTTCTTTTTTTCTTTTTTAAGGTTGTTTGATTTTAAAAAAATCCAAACAACAGCAAACCCATATATCTCAAGGTGACGTGGCCCAGAAGGCAACTGGGAGGCCCTCTGGGGGTCGTGTGGCCACTCTAACAGGTGTGAGGTGGTATCTCCTTGTAGTTTTGCAATAAGAATATATATTTTTAATATATTTTATTGATTTTTTACAGAGAGGAAGGGAGGTGGTATCTCCTTGTAGTTTTGCAATAAGAATATATATTTTTAATATATTTTATTGATTTTTTACAGAGAGGAAGGGAGAGGGATAGAGTTAGAAACATCGATGAGAGAGAAACAGCAATCAGCTGCCTCCTGTACACCTCCTACTGGGGCTGTGCCTGCAACCCAGGTACATGCCCTTGACTGGAATCGAACCTGGGACCCTTCAGTCCGCAGGCTGACGCTCTATCCACTGAGCCAAACCAGTTTCGGCAAGAATATTTTTTAAAAAGAGTGTCATTTAGTAAAAATTACAAGGCCCTTAGTGAATATCTCAAAAGTAATTTACACATAAACCCTTCCATTTTTAGGCTCCCCATTGTAGTTACTTCCCTGTTGGAGTAAATAAATGACCCTTGTTTAATGTGATGCAGGAATGAAAGGAGCTCAAAAGGAAAAAAAAAGAAGATATTGTCTGTTCTGAATTTAAAAGAATAAGCCTGACAGTAACTTTTTTCCCGCAGGGATAAATCTCAGAACTAGTTTCCATCTCTGTGCTCCTGGCTTCCGTTTCTCTTGGTGGTGGTGACGCCCAAGTGTGCAGCCAAGAGCTCTCTTGAGCTTCAGACCCGTATCTCTAACTGCTTAGTGGACACCTCCTCTTGGATGTATGTGAGTCCAAACTCAACACGTCTAAAAGTGAACGCATGCTCTTTACTTGCACCGTCACATCACAGCCTGTTCCTCCTCCCCTGTTTCTCTAGCGCAGTTAGCTTTCTATAGGCACAGAAACCGGGAAATTGTGTAAATCATCTGTGGCCACGTACAGCTAAGTGGCAGAGCTGGGATTCAGTGTTGGTCTGGTTCAGTGGTCGGCAAACTGCGGCTCGCGAGCCACATGCGGCTCTTTGGCCTCTGGAGTGTGGCTCTGCCATAAAATACCACGGCCTGGGCGAGTCTATTTTGAAGAAGTGGCGTTAGAGGAAGTTTAAGTTTAAAAATTGTGGCTCTCCAAAGAAATGTCCATCGTTGTCCTGTGGATATTTGGCTCTGCGGACTGATGAGTTTGCCGACCACTGGGCTAGTTAGTCTAAAGCCCATGCTTTCTCCACTGCATTACACTGCCATTTAGAAGGCCTCTCGAGAAAAAGGGCTATTGTGTCACTGTTAGGTTTAAGCAATTCTGGTTTTTTCTGAGGACTTTTAAAACCTGTATTCTATATCAATGATAATAATAATATGACAGTACACAGTATTTATATGGTATGCCCTGCGCTTTCAAGGTATTTTTCTTTTCATTATCTCATTATCCTATGACCACCAAGGAAGCTGTGAAGCACTTATACACTATTTGAGAATTAAGAAAACTGAAATATTAAAGGTAAGGGTTTTTACCATGATGGCATAGCTGTGTAATGGTGGATATAGACTAGATTTAGTTCTCTTGACTTTTGGGCTGGTGTTTTTCCCCCCAGTATGCCTATGAAAAACCTGTTTCTTTTCTTTATAAGTTTTTTTAGTGTAAGAGTTTACATCCAAGTAAAGCTAGAGAATTAATTTTAAGTTCTCAGACAAAATGCTGAAGATTTATTAGTACTGGTAACTTAATTGCTAAAAAGTGGAAACAAGATAAAAAGTGTTATGTTATTAAAAAGTGTCTCATTAAATAATGGATTGTATCCTTTTATTTGTCTAAGTTTATGAAAGTGACTGCAAAGTCCCTGAGACGCTATTCAAATTCAAGTACTTCTGAAATACAAATATCTGATAACTTCATTCTTTGAAGTCTATGAAAAGCCATTTTTGTTGTGCTATTCTTGATGGTGTCTGTGCTTTGCTTTGTAATTATCCAAAAAGTATTAATGAAAATGGTGAAAAAAACTTTGTGTGTTATTTTTTCATTGCATTGCTGAAAGAAAATATATTCCCCTCTTTTCCAAAAGTCAGCCGGGTTTTATCAGCTTTGCAAAATGATGAATGAATGCCTTCCTTGTTCATTATTATTGCTTAAGTCATTCTTATTTATGCCAGTAATTCAAGGATTATGTTTTGATTGTTCATGAGAGATGAAAACACTTTCATGCTGATGAATAAACACTGCCACTTTTTAAATATTTGTATGCAAAATGCCTTTAAAGCCATTATGAAATGCTTTGCAAGAGCATTAGGAAGCTGTTTAGCAAAAGGCACTTTTTTCTCTACCTTTTCTTTCATGCTAAGCAGTCCAATTGAAAGGCCTTTCAGAGTTAACTTGTTTAAGCAATACCACTGTTTTAGTGTAATGAATAACTTTTTATAGAAGACAATCATGCACAATTCAGCATCCCGGTATTTCTATTTCTGTGCACCACCAATGCAGGGATTCTGTGGTAGAATCTCTTTCTTTGAGAAAGTGAAGCGATCAAAACCCTGATTAACCTCTGATAGTCACGTGGTGCTCTTGATCTGGAGGACTGTAGCAGTAACAAAGCGGTAATGGCAGCCATATGCTTGGGGTATTGTGGGTACGGGTGACTCAGATGTGAACTGGGGGTGACTGATGCGAACTGCTATTTGTTCCAGGTTTGGTGTGGAGATTACTGATGAAGAGTTTGAGTTGCTACTTGACAGAATCCCCCTGATGAAGATGGAAATGTCAGATACTCTGCCTCACGGCCATGTTTGATTCTCGGTACTTCTTTCTCACATTTTCTCATTCCTTAGTAGATTTCTGTTCTTGTTTTTAATACAGAAAATGGGCCTCTAAAAGAATTCAGATTATTTTAAATTTTTCTTTATTTATTTGTATCTCATTTATCAATAGTTTGTAAGTGACAAAGATTTCAAATAGCAGTGTTAACAAAAGAATATTTTAATGTTGGTCCATGGTAAATCACTTAAAAATGACATCTCAACATCTGAAAAAAAGGACAAGAGAAGGAACAGTGTTACGGAGATGACAAAGGGAGAGGACTGTAAACTGTGTTTGCAGACTTGGGAAGAGAATAGCTGTAAGTGGGAAAAGTGAGGAGATGAACTTTCCTTAATGGCACTAATACACTTCCATATGCATGACCTGTTACTCCCTCACTTACCTCCCAAGTGCTACTCATTTGTAAGATTTCTTACTGCCTTCCAAAGAGGTCCAACTATTGCCGATAGTTGTGTTAAAGCAGAGCAAGAATGCTTTCTAAATATTCCTAATTTGTATCTCTCTATCATGGAACCCAAGGTTTTACTCTTTTTCTAAAATCTTTTTATGTATTTTACAGAGTAGTTCAAGGCCTAAGTACTTAAAATTCTAATCAGTATTGTCCATTTTATTCCTCAACCACCTGGAGGGATATTGCAGTCCCAGGTACTTAATATTTCTGGCTGAGACCTTCTTCCTAAAGATGCTTTTTTCCCCCCAGAGCAGTTTCAGGAAATGCCTGTGTTAAACCTGAACATCTCTGCACTGTCCTCCAAATCCCCGGACTGGCCTCTCTCACCATAAAACCCACCCGTCACTTCCTGTGGGCTCTTGATAGTGAAGGAGGCAGTTATCAAGCTGATTTGATGTGAAGGGCATGACAAAACACAAACTCTCCCAAATTATCTTCCATCACACCCACCATAGAGCCTGAAATTGTCACCTTAAGGGTCCCAGTTCTTTGAGTCAGAAGGAACTGATCCACAGAAGAAGCTGTTAAGATACTAATATCTCTGGGAAAGGTAATCTTTAATTTGTTATTCATTAATGCTTCGTTCAACATTTCCCAACTAGTGTGTCAGAGGAATACTACTAACTAGTGGCACAGGATGGTTAAAAAGGTTCTGTAGCCAAATAAGTTTGGGAAATTTATTAAAGTTAAATAATTCCTTTCTTGAATGACTTCACATAGCCTTTAATATTGCTAGTGTATGTTGTGACTCTCCCAAAGAGAAGAAACAAGTCCCCAGACAAGTAGTTTATTTCAAAGATGATCCCAGAAAACAGGGCTAAGGTGTCAGGGAAGTGAGACCCTGAAAGAAAGAAAACCAGCGCAGCAAGAAAAAGGAAACAAGGAAAACCCACGCAGGATGCACCAGTGAGCAGGTTATGGGTGGAGGACCTCTGAGAAACTGTCGGGAACCCACCTCAGAGCAGTGCCAGCTGAGAACCAGGAAACTGGAGTAGATATGTCTGCCACTGCCCGCTGCCATTGGTTGAGGGCACCTTTTCCTCAGGCTGAGTCAGGGGCACTTGCAGGAGGAAGCCTCAGTGGAAAGGAACCAGGAGACACTGGTGGGCCTTCTCTACAGACAGGCATCTGCTGCGGTGGGATTCAGTCTGCAGTGTCTCCCAAACTTATTTGACCTTTCATGGCGCATATTGGAGGCAGTGTTCGAAGGACATAATTTGGGAAGGCTACCTTAGTTAGATTAAATTAAACTGTGCAATAGTTTTATCTTAGAGAGTCAAGCTCAGATGCCTGAGAGAATGAAAGGAAGAAAAGGAGGGAGCTTTTTTAAAAATGTGGAGGCTACAGAGAAAGACAAGCAGGACTCTGCAGGGGAGTTTCCTGAACACCCAGAAGGCAGCAGTGTGAGGGCACTTAGGGGGAAGTGTCAGTGCCAGAGTGAGGTGACCAGAGAGTGAGGTTGAGGGGTACTAAAGGTAGAGCAGGTGTTCCCCTTCACTTTGGGGTGGATAATTGTTAATGACAGGAGACAATACTTTTAATTCTTTATATTCTTGACTTAAGACACCGAATAACTTCTGTAACTTCATTGTTAATATGAACAAATGTCTCTATCTGCTATTTGACATATCTCGTTATTATTCCCATTTTCCATGTGGGAAAATGGATGTATAGAAAGATAAAGTGATTTAATTATATAAGCCAAATTATATAAGCCAATGTCTGTTTTTTTTTTATAAAACTCGTTGGAGGGAGGATACAAGAGTTTGTTCTTGTGTTGTCTGAGCATAGCTAACATTTAAGGCCTACTATTTGTCTAGCACTAAATGTTAACTCATTTTATTCTTACAACAGCCCTATTAGTATTTTACATATAAGAAACCTGAGGCCCAGAATGTAAGTTGCCATTGTCACCCAGCCAGCAGTGGTAGCCAGGAGACAAACACAGACAGGCCGACTCCAAACCCACTTACCTAACTCCACTCTGCCTCTCTGTCAGGGAGGAGCAATTACATCTGAGTTACCAGTAAGGTTACATGTGGCCATGGAGCACATAAATGATTCAGAGATTCTGAGAAATTCATCTGTTCTTGCCATTTATTATTATTACTAGAGGCCTGGTGCACAAAATTCGTGCACAGGGGTGTGTGTCCCTCAGCCCAACCTGCACCCTCTCCAATCTGGGACCCCTCGAGGGATGTCTGACTGCCCGTTTAGGCCCGATCCTACTGGAATCAGGCCTAAATGGGCAGTCGGACATCCCTCTCACAATCCAGGACTGCTGGCTTCCAACTGCTCGCCTGCCTGCCTTCCTGATTGCCCCTAAACACTTCTGCCTGCCAGCCTGATCACCCCCTAACCACTCCCCTGCCAGCCTGATTGATGCCTAACTGCTCCCCTGCCAGCCTGTTTGCTCCTAACTTCCCTCCCCTGCAGGCCTGGTCACCCCTAACTGCCCTCTCCTGCAGGCTTGATCGCCCCCAACTGCCCTCCATTGCAGGCCTGCTCCCTCCCAACTGCCCTCCCCTGCTGGCCATCTTGTGGTGGCCATCTTGTGTCCACATGGGATCATTCTTTGACCACATGGGGGCAGCCATCTTGTGTGTTGGAGTGATGGTCAATTTGCATATTATTCTTTTATTAGATAGGATAGAGGCCTGGTGCACAGGTAGGGGCCTGCTGGTTTGCCCTGAAGAGTGTCCCAGATCAGGGTTGGGGTTCCCCTGAGGTGTGGGGCGGCCTGGGTGAGGGGCCTGTGGTGGTTTGCAGGCTGGCCACGCTCCCTGGCGACCCAAGCAGAGGCCCTGGTATCTGGGATTTATTTATCTTCTATAATTGAAACTTTGTCATGCTGCAGCCATTTTTGTAGGGATTTATTTATCTTCTGTAATTGAAACTTTGTAGCCTTAAGCAGGGGCCAAGTCAGGCTAGGGCAGGCAGAAAGCTTGGCTTTCTCTATTGCCAGGGAAACCCAAGCCTCCTGCTCCCTCCGTGGCCACAGCCATCTTGATTGAGTTAATTTGCATACTTGCTCCTGATTGGCTGGTGGGCATAGCTTGTGGGTGTAGCGGAGGTACGGCCAATTTGCATATTATGCTTTTATTAGATAGGATTATTATAGGGGCCCAGTGCACGAATTCGTGCACTTTGAAAGGAACTGTTGGATGCGAGGCTGAGGTGGGCATAGGGGTGGGTCTTGGCCCACCCTTTGCGCCCCCGCCTGGCCCCTCCCACCTAGGCTTCCAGTCCTCTCTCTGCCAGCAGCCCCACTCCCGCCGTCACTGCTCTCACACACTGATTGCGCTGGTCCAGCTTGCACCCACTGCTGGCGCAGAGTGATTTGGGCTGGTGCCAGCATTGGGGGCGAGCAGGGCCAGTGCCATCAGTGGGTACGAGTGGCGGCTGCTTTCCTGATCGCCCCTCAGGAGCAGGAGGAGGTGGAGAAGCCCTCTGGGGCAGTCAGGGCTGGCAGCCTCCACTTGCACCTGCTGATGGCACCAAGTGATCAGGACTGGCGCCGGTAGCAGGTGTGAGCATCAGATGGGACCATGGCGTGTGGGAGCAAAGAATTTTCAGTAACCACCAGAGGCACGCCCCGATGACAGCAACCGGTGCCCTGCCTTGGTCTGGTGCCCCTGCCTCACCTGCTCCACAATTCTGCTGCAGCCAACACCCGCCATGTTCTGCACATGCCCCCTGGTGGTCAACACACGTCATAGTGACTGGTTGTTCAGTTGTTTGGTTGTTTCAATTGTTCCACCGTTCGGTCTATTTGCATATTAGTCTTTTATTATATAGGCTTATTATTATTTAAGTCTGAATTGAAATTTTATGTAAGCATAAAATACTAGATTTCTAAGACCTAGTATTAATAAAAGGAATGTTAAAATATCTCAATGATTTTTATATTGATTACATTTTGAAATTATAATATTTTGGGTCTATTGGGTTACATAAAGTAAATTATTTTACCTTTCTAAACCTATTGAAAATTTTAAATTACTTATATGGCTTGCAATGTATTCTTGTTGGACAGCACTGAATTAGCAAATCTTTGTAGAGTAGGCAGCATAATGGAAGGAAGGAATTATTTCAGTCATTGACCCCAAGTAAATCAGTTCATATGGTCTCTGTGCCTTAGTTTTCCTAACTATAAAATGTGATAGAAAACTTAAATTTTCCTCACAAATTTAATTAACAAATTGAGCAAAAGTACTTATGAATCATTTTACCCAGTGTTTATAGAAGACTAGATAATTATTTGGGAAAGCAGGAATAATATAAATAAATAGCTCATCTAGATTAAATATGAATCTGAGTATTTACTTAATATTTTCTTTTAGCAAATGAGCAACTTCGAGCCCCAGACACTGAACCCAAAACAAAATATTTCCGTAGTGTGGAGGTTTCACTGTCACTTCGGCTTTACAATCTTATTTGAATAATAATCATTTACTTTAGTATGGGCCAATAAGGTGGCAAGGGTAGGTATTGCTGTCTCCATATTATAGATTTAAATTTTTTTGTTAATCCTCACCCAAGGATATTTTTTCTATTGTTTTTTAGAGAGAGTGGAAGGGAGGGGAGGAGGGATAGAGAAAGGGAAAGGGAGAGGGAGAAAAAGAGAGAGAAAAGCATCGATGTGAAGGACACACATCAATTGGCTGCCCCCCTCATGCATCCTAGTGGGTTCTGGGGATTGAACCTACAACCCAGGGACATGCCCTTGACTGGGAATCGAACTCTCAACTCTTTGATGTGAGTGCTGATGCTCTAACCATGGAGCCACATGGGCCAGGGCTCTGTTTTACAATTTAAAAACAGACTCAGAATGGTTAAGATGCAGGGCTGAAACTTTTGGCTTTAAGACCAATACTTTTCTCATTACACTTCCCAGGTACTGAAAATTACACATAATTTTTAGGTGTGATGATATTCAG
The DNA here is from genome assembly GCA_026230045.1 of Corynorhinus townsendii. Taxonomy (NCBI): domain Eukaryota; kingdom Metazoa; phylum Chordata; class Mammalia; order Chiroptera; family Vespertilionidae; genus Corynorhinus; species Corynorhinus townsendii. Next base: position 8,754,957 of record JAPDVU010000003.1, on the reverse strand, counting down.
CTATGATTCCCTTCAGGACAGAAAGAGGGAAATATGTAAATGGGATGAGGTCAAAGCTTCTGTGCTTTCCTTTGACAGGATGTATTAATTTGTATAGCCAATTTTACCAAAAACCAGAATCCCACAACTTTGACTCTGAAAGGGTCTTTTCTATTCAGGGTCTTTTTTGGTTCCATATAAATTTTTTAAGTATTTGTTCTAGATCTGTGAACTATTCCATTGGTATTTTAATAGAAATTGCATTGAATCTATAGATTGCTTTGGGTAGTGTGGACATTTTAATGATGTTGATTTTACCAATCCATGAACACAATATAGTCTTCCACTTGTTCATATCTTCCTCTCTTTTATCAAAGTTCTGTAGTTTTCTGAGTACAGGTCTTTTACCTCCTTGGTTAAGTTTATTCCTAAGTATCTTAATTTTTTTGTTGTTGCAATGGTAAACAAGATTGTTTTTTAGTTTCTCTTTTTGAGAGTCCATTATTGGTGTCAAAAATGCCATTGATTTCTGGATGTTAATTTTGTATCCTGCGACATTGTTGAATTCATTTATTAAATCTAGTAGTTATTTGGTGGAGTCCTTAGGGTTTTCTCTTTTAAATATATTTTTATTGATTTTAGAGAGGAAGGGAGAGAGAGATAGAAACATCAATGATGAGGAGAATCATTGATGGGCTGCCTCCTTCGTGCCCCTTATTGGGGACTGAGCCTGCAACCTGGGCATGTGTCCTACTGGGAATGGAAACTTGACGATACTCAACCACTGAGCAACACTGGCTGGGTATCTTTAGGGTTTTCTATGTACAATATCATGTCATCTACAAATAATGACAGTTTACTTTCTTTTTTCCAATTCGCATGCCTTTTACTTTTTCTTCTGTCTGATTGCTGTAGCTAGGACTTCTATAATTTCTAACACTCAATCCTCTTGAAATATAATGGAAGGAGTCAACTTATGACAAAATTCTAGGCATTATCAGGAAGAACAGGTTAATTGATAGCTACTTTGATTATCTTTAAAGGGGGGGTTACTTATTTGAAATTACAGCTAAGTACATTCTTATCTATGATTACTTACATTCATATACTGAAAATATCTATTTTTTTAACAAATACTGTGATATGCCGTTTACTATAAAATGAAGTTCTTATGATAAGCATGAGTAATTTATCCTTTTTAAATAATGAAAGAATGTATCAAATCTTTATTTGTGTTCCACACATTGAAAAAGAAAATCAAAATAAAAAAATCTTATGCCTGGAAAGCTATGAAAAAAGACCCACCCATAGCTCTGCTCCTCAGCACAACTTTTGCAAGGATACAGTATGTTTGCTGACTTTAAAATGATTATTCTTTACAAAATTACTTGCTTTTCTACAGCTCTACAAAGTTCTTAATGTTTCATTGACAATATAATATAACGGAATTTTACAACTATATAAAAAGGTTACCTTTGCCTAAGAAACAGTACTTACTGTATGTACATAGTTGACTGACAAAATTCTCTACCATCCAGCACCCTAATTAACTGACAAAATAAGCTACTTCAAATGGGATATTATGGGATTTCCAAAAAGAAAGAAAGGACAAAAGACACACACACACACACACACACACACACACACACACACACACACACACCCTCACACCCTTCTGTGACTGGAGACAGTTTCAGGGCCCTATCTGCAGGCACCTTGCAATAATTGCCAAATACAATCCTATATAATAAAAGGGTAATATGCAAATTGACCCTAACGGCAGAAAGACCCGGGAACAACAGGTGGCTATGACACACACTGACCACCAGGGGGCAGATGTTCAATGCAGGAGCTGCCCCCTGGTGGTCAGTGTGCTTCCACAGGGGGAGCACCGCTCAGCCAGATGCCTCTCCTGCTTCCACGGCAGCGCTAAGGATGTCAACCTAACGCCAGGGAATGGGCCTAAGCTGTCAGCCAGACACCCCCAGAGGAGTCCCAGACCGAGAGAGGGCACAGACCGGGCTGAGGGACCCCCCCTGCCCGAGTGCACGAATTTTCGTGTACTGGGCCTCTAGTCTATATATATAAAAGCCTAAGCGACCATTATGACCAAACAACCGGACAACCGGCCGGTAGCTATGATGTGCACTGACCACCAGGGGGCAGACGGTCAATGCAGGAGCTGCTCCCTGGTGGTCAGTGCACTCCCACAGCCAACCTCCCATGGCCAGCCAACCATCAGCGATCCATCCTCCCTAGCTGGCCAGCCCCGGTCAACCCCAATGGGGACTGGGTGAGACAGCCCCGATCGCCAGCCAGGCTGAGGGACCCCATCAGTGCACAAATTCATGCACTGGGCCTCTAGTTTATTGATAAGAAAAATCCTTTCAGTGATGAAAAAATACTTGTAAGTCCCATTGAAGTACTGCTTTATTTTAACTATACACAAGAAATTACTTAACCTTTTGCTATTTCAAATATGTTTAATACTAATTTTTAAAGAGGAAGTGCCTCCCTCCCCTGCCCAATATAATTGCATCATATCTTTGAAATTAAGCAGAAAAACAAGCAAACAAACAAGAAAATCCAGTGCTAGTGACATATATACAGTGAATTCACTTCTTCATTCTTGGTAAAGACTGAAACCAATTCTCAGGACCATGAAGAGCTAGAAATTCACCTATTTTCAAAGACTGGTTAGTAGACTATGCAGCAACTTAGTTATCTTTCCTATATTCAAAATCTGCCCCCACGACCTCCTCTGAATCCACCACAAAATCCTCGAGGGGTGGTTGAAGGTACCGCCTCTGCCACCACCACACTCTTGGCCACCACAAAAACTAAAACCTCCTCTACCTCTGTACCCCCCAAAGCCCCGGTTTGGATGAAGTGGGATTCCAAATGTTTCAGCATTTAATCTTGTTCAGGCCAGTTTGGTCTCCGTTCTCTCTTATCACAAGAAGTATTACCGAAGAAGGATTTAGTTTTGTCTGAACAGCAATTAGGTCTAAGTTGATCTTCATCTGCATTTCCTTCATTGTTTTGAGTATCAACTCCTCAGTCTCTTTTATCTTCGCCATTTATAGGCTTCTCTTGTTTCTCAAGTTTATCTTCCACTTTCAATTTAAGTTTATTATGAAACTGTGTCTATTCCCTCCTTGTTAAATTGTGCATTTGCACTTTCAAAGTCTTTCTCAAATTTCATAGCACCATCTCACCAAATACCAATCTCCTCTGCCACGTCGGTGACACCCCCTCCTCCCCTTGGAGCTGAAGGAGCATCTGGAACTATTTGTCTCTTGCTATCATTTCTGAGTGGCTCATTTCTGGTCTTGAAACATTGCGTATTTCAGCTCACCTGTGCTCTTGATTGTCCATTGCCTTTTGGCTGGTAGATGGTAAAGGCCTGGTTGATACAGGGCTCCTTCTCCCAATAAGTGTCAGAGCTGATAAGTGGGCCGAGGCAGTCTGCATTACTTGTTCCATGGTAAGGCTTTTTCTCAAAGGATCTGAGGACTTGAACGACCTCGAGACAATTGTGTTTTAACAGATCTCGTGTCCTCTGCAAAGGCAGAACCAACTGCACTGCTTTGGGCCAGGGTACTGCTGCTTGATGCTTCTGTTCCAAAGGAGGTCAAGGAGCCTCCAGCAACACCAGCAGCACCAAACTGCTGCCCGACTAATGACCTTGGACTGAACTGACTGTACCTCGACACCCTGCCCAAAGGTCCATAGGAACCCACTGGCTGGAATGAAGAAGTAGATGAGCCTAGTGAAGACTGACCGGTAACTGGGTCCTGAGGCAAAGAACGTTATGGTTTTGGAGGCTCACAAAGAGTGAAGTCTTTAATATCACCTCCACGGAATGTAATGTATTCAGAGGCTTCATCTCGGGGTGATGTTGGATGATCTGTTGGTCTGTCTTCTGAACCAGAGGAATTTTTTACGAGGGCTACAGTGGAGTTCTCGGTGTTGATGGTGTAGTCCAGTGGTCGGCAAACTCATTAGTCAACAGAGCCAAATATCAACAGTACAACGATTGAAATTTCTTTTGAGAGCCAAATGTTTTAAACTTAAACTTCTTCTAGCTCCACTTCTTCAAAATAGACTCGCCCAGGCCATGGTATTTTGTGGAAGAGCCACACTCAAGGGGCCAAAGAGCCGCATGTGGCTTGCGAGCCGCCGTTTGCCGACCACTGGTGTAGTGGATGCCTTCCTAGTGGATCTCTGCCTTGGAGATAAGGCTGACCTTGCTGCAGATGAAAGGGGTGCCCCCGATCATGGCGCCACCCCTGCTATGGCTGCTCCCAGTGAGGCAGATCTGATGCCGCTCCGCACGCCTGCTTGCTCTGTCGGCGCCTATAGCAGCCACCTCAGACCCAGTACATTCTTATAAATATCTGAACATTAAATAAGTGTTTGTAAAGTCCAAAGAACAGATGGAGATGCTCTCATCATCTTCTCCCAAATATAGCTTCAAAAATAGCCAATCCAGCCCTAACTGGCTTGGCTCAGTGGATAGAGCATCGGCCTGCAGACTGAAAGGTCCCAGGTTCAGTTCCAGTCAAGGGCATGTACCTTGGTTGTGGGCACATCCCCAGTAGGAGGTGTGCAGGAGGCGACTGATTGATGTTTCTCTCTCATCGATGTTTCTGACTCTCTGTCCCTCTCCCTTTCTCTCTGTAAAAAAAAAAAAAAAAATCAATAAAATATATTAAAAATATAGCCAGTCCATTGTTAATTTTAACAAGGAAGAAGACAGCATATTGGTTCTAACATTTCACATAAATTGTCATAGTGTTTTAAATTGTCATAGTGTTTTTTATATTAAGCAGAAAATAGCCTATATAGAGAGCAGAAAATAACCTTTAAAGTATTATACGTATACAATTTATTGTTTGTCCTTTATAGCCATGTGTTAGTTAAGTGTATATTTTTATCAAAGATGACACTTCTACTAAAAATATGTGTCATTTCTGTAAGAATTTTTTGGTAAGTACTAAAGAAAAATTGATTTAGAATAGTGATCTTCTCCAGAGATACTTGTTAGGAAAGTCAGATTTTTTTCATATCAAAACTTCATTGTGTGCTGAGAGCATGGTTTATTATGTGGGATAGAAAAATTATGTAGACTCGTGACTATGGAAGAGTGTCTGTAAAATTATAGTAGGTATTGGTTTTGTTTACGTTTGTTTTGGATAGCAGAGAAATGGTGTCACCTTCAAATATTAATTATTGGAAAAGAAATAATTAGGTCAGGACGGTGGTGAGTGTATAGTTTCTTTATCATTGTCAAGTGCATTCACCACAAGTCATTTGAAGTGTTAATGTAAACATGTTTATCCTACACACATAATTACATAAAAATCATAAACATATTTCTCTTCCATAAAAGCCGCTTTGCTTATATTAAGGGGAAATCACCTATGAGTAAATTAGTTTGACCACAGTGTCGTGAGCCATGAAATGTTCTCTGCTGGAGAGTGTTTGAGTCTTATCAAATAGGGAAACCATTGCTGTCTCGGTGTTATAAAAAAGGAGGATTTTGGAAATTTGTTGACAAATTCTCTAATTCTGAGCATGTTATCTGAGAGCAAGAGGACAGCATTTGCAAGTCAAATCATGGCAGAATCTATTGTCAGACAATTAAAACATCTTCTCTGAGACCTACCAAACTAACCTTTGTGTGGTCTTGCTCTCAGATGGAAATGGTTCCTGCGGACAGTTGACAGCATGAATTTTGAGATGACACTAAATGTGTGTGGGAACTTGCAAAAACAAACCTAAAAAAAGATTCAGGATCAGGGTTTTCTTTGCCACGTTTTCACCATGACGGGGTGGGAGTGGGAGCTGGGGCCGGGGCTGGGGGAGGCGCCAGAGGGAAGGTGACATGAGAGATGCTGGTAAAAGTTAGTCCTGGTCAAGCCCGGGGTGAACAATGACACAGTGTTGTTGTGGGCTGCCTCCACGACTTAGATATTCTTCCCATGTCAGTATAATCACTACTGGGAGGTAGCTCGATGAAGGATTACCATATCATTAATAGTATCCATGACTTTTGTTCAAAGGCGACTTGTGCAATGTTGCCTTGTGGATGAAGCGCCATAATCCTCTGAGCCGCAGCTGTAGAGGGGAGGCTCCTCAGAGCCGCCCACACTGACTTCCCTGTCCTCTCGGATCAGTTCTAAAAAACAGACAGAAACAACGGTCAACTCAAAGCCAAAAAAAAGAAACATCCATTCTACATTTCCACATTCATCTCCAAGCTTCAATCCCTGCCAATGTCTCCCATTCATCTCTTCTCTAACATCCAGATCACCACTCGGATGGTGGCCAGATTAAAGGGGAACAATGCAGTTTTAAATGTAAAGTTTGCATCTAATTTTTTTCTTTGCATGAGAAAAAGCACATTGATTCTATCTATGTGTCTGTCCAATGCTTAGCCTGTAGTTTTCCAGGACTTTCTTATTTTCTTTGGCAGCATGAGGCATGCTTGGGTCTCTCAACTGTCTGGGCTTTCTCAGTTTATTTGGTGATGACACCTAACATTGAAATTTGTATTTGAGTAGAAAAGTATATATATAGTTGATAAACAGTGGGGTTTTACTTCATTAATATTATTGCTGCCAAGAAACTTCTACTTCCAGTCAGTCTGAGCACTGAAGGAAATCTAAAAACTTAGCAGTAGCTTGAAACCGAGATATTAGGGGTTGGGCAGAAGAAAATAATGAGCGAATCACATTTGGTGAAAAGTCCAGGTGGCAGAAGACAGGAAAGAATGGATGTAACTTTAAGAGCCCATTTCATTTCATAAAGCTCACCTCCTCAAAGAAAGGAGAGTTAGAAGTGTAAGAGAGACCCTGACTGATTTGGCATTGGAAAATGGAAAAGTACAGTGAAGCCTAGAGTTAAATTTCTTGTTTCATACATTAATAGTCACACTTTTATTTCAAATGGAAACTAAGTTATTCCTTGATTTACTCACAAGCCATTATTTTTAAAAAGGGGTTTAATCTTACACTTTCATCTCATTGCTTCATTGAAAAATCACTACAGCATTATATTTTAATAGAGTGGACACACAATATTATATTAGTTTCATATGTACCACTTAGTGATTTAGACATTTATATACCTCAGGATGTGATCACCACGGATAAATCTAGTAACCATCTGTCACCATATGAAGTTACTAGGATATTATGGACTATATTCCCTGTGTCCTTTATATCCCCACGATTTACTTGTAACTGGAAGTTTATACCTCTTATTCCCCTTCACCTCATTCACCCATTTCCCCCCTTCCCTCTGGCAACCATCCATTTGTCCTCTATTTCTATGAGTTTGCTTCTGTTTTGTTGGTTTTGGTTTTGTTTTTAGATTTCACATATAAGTGGATCCTATGGTATATGTCTTTCTCTGTCTGACTTACTTCACTTAGCGTAATACTCTCTAGGTTCATCCCTGTTTTCACAATAACGTAAGCACATAATAAATACATACATATGTAATCTCACATAAATCAAGGCTTTTTGAGGTCCTTACAAATGCTAAAAGTGTAAACATTTTCTTGGACCCAAAAGTTTGAAAATGGCTGTTCTCAATCATAATGGGAAGGGAAGTGCTCCCACCTAAAACTAGAAACTTCTCGATGGCTCTGTTACAGAAATGTTCCCTCAGGAGATAACTTGCCTTCTTCAAATAGGTAAAAGTTCAGGATTTGGAACTCTGTGATCTGGGGCATCTCAGTTTACCCAAGTGAACAATGGGATAGATTCATAAGCTGGGATTCAGTGAGGACCGTTAGGCATTAGCCACTGTTTCCCAGGCAGTGGGTGTACACATGTATGAGCAACTCCATCACTGCCCTCCAGAAGTTCCCTCAATAGGAGCAACAAACTGAAGAGACAACGATAACACAGAGTGGCAGGTGTACATGGGGCGCTATGGAAACGTAGCGGGGTACCTAATCCAGAGAGCAGGGAGAAGGGAAGGCACTTTGAAGTGGGACAGGTAAGAATTAGCCAGAAGAAAAGGCGAAGGATGTTCCAAACAGGGATGTTAACATATGCAAGGAACTAGAGCAATGTTGTTGTTTTCAAATGATGGGTTGGGTCCCCTTACTGGACATGAAATCAGTTCACTGTGTTATGACCAGGATTCTAAAAATAACAAAATAGAATAGAAAATATCAGCATGCACCTCACATAGAATGGGTGTTTTTTTATGAAACCTTTTCCCCCATAGTATTTATGTGTGCACATGCATGATAGAGAGGAGAGAGAAAAACTGTATTTATTGAGTTGCAGTGTAAAATGCCTTTCTTATTGTTGGTGAAATAAAAAAAAATTTGGAAAGCACTGGTTTGGAGTCTTAAGAAGGAGCATTAGGTGTTCAAAGAATTATAGAGAGTAATTCAAATATGGGTGTAGCATGGGGTACATGTAGACAGTGCTACTGAAGAGATAAGCAGGAATCAGATCATAGAGAGCCTTAAGGACTTGCCAAGTAGTTTGTATTTTATCCTGAAGACAGTTAAGTACCACACACACACAAAAAAACTTTAGGAAGAGGATGACATGATTCAAGATGTATTGGTCAAATAAAAATTATTCTAGCAGCTATGAGAAAGGTGGATTGGGTGGTGGTAGTAAAGTCTGATGTCAGGAGACCTCTTCGCAAGCCATGGTGAAAATTCAAGGGCCTGAAATAAAGCAGCAGGAATAGAGAGGGCTATAATAGTTTTTAATTTATTAGAGCTCTTTTAAAAATTAAGTGATTATTCCTCATACAGCATTCTGTTCTAGTTTCATAAATACATTATACACTAGACTATAAACTTCATGAAGGCAGGAATTTTTGTATCCTTTTCAAATCTCAGCACCTTCAGAAATGAGAATAATACTTATGTTTGTCAGCTGCCCAATGAATCTTTGTTGAATGAATGAGGTGAATATTCTCTTTTCCTAAGAGGATATTACTCATAGGAGGTTGTTTTAAGTTTTCTTCTGCTTCCTGCATTGCCTTTGTAATCTCCCTTCTTTTCTTTTTTCCCCCTTTGCCATTGTATTTTATTTTTTATTATCTCTATCTTTCATGTTAGAGGCTTTCCTAAGTGTTTAGCAGTCTTTTGATATTCATTTATACTTAAAAGCAAGGCATTCAAATCAATTGCATGCTCCCTGTGTGTTGGTAAGATAGTGATTATCTGCTGACCCCCAAATGTCAATTTTTATGTCTTTACTCTTGTGTGTGTGTCTCACGTTCCTAACAGGAGAACCTTCTCATTCCTGCCTTGGGAATATAACCCTGGCCGGCAGTACTGGGGGCAAATGGGATAAAATATTTGGCAGTTAAACTATTGAGTGGGCAAACTTCCATTTAATTCTTGTTTTTAGTGTTTTACCTGACCCTGAGCTCAGTTTCCCTGATGTTTTTGAGTCTTGAATCTTCCTGGTTCAATTTCTCCTCTTTTTTTCATCCTTGTTTCTTATCCTTGCCTTCCAAGTTCCCTGCTGCATCCAGTCCTGACCTATCCAGGAATCTGTGCTGGGAACCCAGTTCCTCGTGTCTGCATCCCCTTGTTCCTGTACTGAGGTTTATTTCTGCTGCTCAGTTACTGTTCTTCCCGCTTTCCGGTATCAAAATAGTGATGGACATCTCTGTGTGATCTTGTCGTCATACTGCACTGCTGGTCCTGTGAGTTTATGCTCTTTTTATTTCTTTACTATCATTTTAGAAGGGTTTTAGGGAGGAGATAAACTCGTGCATTCACTCTTTCATGTTTAAATAGAGGTCTTAGAGGGCTTTTTAGAGACTAGCTTTATTTACTGACTAGATGAATTATTAGCCTCACTTTTCTCAGATTTAATCACATTTGTCCAATTAAGTTATCTAGAAAAAGAATTTTAGACTATTGGTCATGTTCTTTGATTTTAGCAAAACAAATTTTCTTTTCAGTGTAAGGAGTGAAATGCCATAATCTAGTGATAATTCTTTTAGAACGTGCTGTATTACGTGAATATTGATACTCATTAATATGTATAGCTAGTCAGTGAGTTCTCATTTGTATTGGCAGTTCTGTTATGGAAGACTCTGGTAGAAAATCTGTCGAAGCAACTGATGCATAGGGAAAGTATAATTAGGCATATGGTTGAATGGGTTCTGATAAATGGACACCATAATTAAAATGAAGATCTAAAACGTTGTCCTCACCCTGTATCGTCAGTCTCCTCCCCCAGTCTCAGGCTGCCACCGATCTTTCTTTGTTGCCATAGTTTGCCTATTCCAGAATTTGTAAGAATATGCTGGTATACAAATATCTTGGTATCCAAATTAATATTAAGTGTTACTTAATAGGAAATCATAGCCTATTTGGCGTGAGTCACTTCCTGCCATGCAACTTTTGGTTCTTGTTGATGAATGAATTTCAAGAAGATTTAGGATTCCAGGAACTTAAAGTGTACCTTGTGAGAGGACTTTAGGTTCTCAGAACATCAAAATAAACACCTCTGACCTGTCAGCCAGTAGCTTCCCAGCCACACTTTCTGATTTTTCCCACATCCCTCCAGGTTGTATTGACTAGAACAGTGGTCGGCAAACCGCAGCTCGAGAGCCACATGCGGCTCTTTGGCCCCTTGAGTGTGGCTCTTCCACAAAATACCACGTGCGGGTGCGCACTTACAGTGCGATTGAAGGAGTACCCTAATTAAGTTTATAACAATGAACCTACCTATATAGTTTAAGTTTAAAAATTTGGCTCTCAAAAGAAATTTCAATCGTTGTACTGTTGATATTTGGCTCGGTGACTAATGAGTTTGCTGACCACTGGGCTAGAATGGTCACATGCTGAGCTTTAAACTTGGGAAAGGAGTCTACACAAGCCAAAGGCAGAAGGGCTTTGTAAGCACTTATTTCCCACAGACTGCAGTTAGTAACCCATTAGGGTAGCTTGGAATGCGTTCCCCTCAGCCAGGGCAGATGTCCAAGGGTGTCTGTATCAAGTAGGTCTATTAAAAGTATTAGGAATGGAGAGCCAGTTATGCACGCCAAATCCCTCTGGTTTCGACAGGGCCATGTATTTTTAGTTTTACTTTGTATGCTTGACTTGTCTAAAATAACTTGTAACTTGAAATCTTAAAGGAGAGTTCATTTATCTCAATATCCAAATCATTTATACTTACTAAATCAGGAAGTTGATTGATTCCCAGAACATTTTCCTTTTTAGCATATCTGAAGACAATGCATTTACTCATATGCATGGACCATTTTTTTAACCCTCACCCGAAGATATAATTTTTATTGCTTTGTTTTTTTTTTAGAGAGAGATAGAAACATTGATATGAGAGAGAAACATCGATTGGTTGCCTCCCGTACGTGTCCTGACGGGGAATCAAACCCGCAAACTTTCGGTGGATGGGACCAGGCTCCAACTAGCTGAGTCACCAGCCAGCACTATTTTTATTTATAGGATATTTATTTTATGTTACTCCCAGGAGAAAATTCATATTCTTAGCAAGCTAGCACTAAAAGAAACTTTAGAGGTCAAATTGTCCATCTTTCTGATACAAGGAAGGAATCTGAGACTCGGGTGACTTCCTGAGGTCTCTGGAAAAAAGATTAATTTCAGGCATTAATTTTTATATGAACCTAAGTCTTTTTCTTAGTCATTTAATATTTCTAAGTCTAAATTAGCAATACATTTGCACCAGAGCCCAACTACCAACCCACACTTAGTCCACCAGTCAGAAAGCCTTATTTTAGAACGGTTCTTCCTGAGCACAGGGACATACACATTATCTGTCCTGTGTGACCACCACCTCACCACTGTTATGGGCATAGAAACCCTCAAATTGTTTCATCTGATGTATTCACTAAATGTTACCTGCACAGAATACAAATATAACCACTGGATTGTGTTCATTACAGAACACGGGGAAGTGCTCGCACAAGTAGGACAGAGCAGCTGGTGAGACTGAGTCTGAATGCACATAATTTAGACTTAGAAAAACCACAAAGACACAATATATATTTACCTGATGGATAGTCAATAAGTACTGTATTTTTAGGAATTTTACGGCCTAGCCAGGTGCTTCAGTTGGTTTGAGCATCTTTCCCATACCCCAAGATTGTGGGTTCCATCTCCAGTCAGGGCACATACAAGAATCAACCAATGGAACAATAAATTGGTCTCTCTCTATCTCTCTCCCTCCCTCCTTTCCTCTCCTTCTAAAATGAATGAAAAGAATTTTAAGGAACTGCAATTGTTTGAGAATTTCGTATTTTGAGAGAATTGTTTTTCTGATTAGATCAGCATTTCAGGAAGAACGGCATGGACTTAGCTTTCACCTTACGAGAAGTCTCTAATCGTTTGAAAAGTTAAGTCAGATTTTGAAATGATCCTTTGTGTGTGTGTGTGTGTGTTTACCATTTGCTGCCTCACTAGGCAGCAATCATTAAGTATAGTTCTAGAAATCCTATTATTGAGATGACTTCCAATATAGCAGCTGTAGTTGTTACCATGGCTACTGAGTATCACTGTATCCCCTCTGCTGGCTTCAGTGCCATGTTGCTGACAGCTCTGGAATTTTACTTCCTTGCTTTCCTGTCTCCTCTCATTCCTTAAAGGAGAGTTTATTTATCTCCATATCCAAATCATTTATACTTAGTAACTCGGGAAGCTGATTGATTCCCAGAACAATTCCACTGGATTCTCATGTTAGACAGTGTGTTGATTAGGATAAGGTTCTGTGTCAGTAATAGAAACATGGCTTCTGTGTGTTAAATAAGGTAGAGGTATGTTTTCCATCCCTCAAAAGGAGGATGGAGCAAGTATCCCAGGGCTGATGTGGCATCTTCCTGGTATTATTATCAGGGGTCAGGCTGCTCTACCATTCTAAAGCTTGGTTTTCATATTAAAGGTTACTTCATGGTTCTGACGCTTGTTGAAGCTCTGGCCTGCGTGTACTAGTGGCAGGCCTGAAATAGGGAGAAGGCAGAAGGGCAAAAAGGGGGTTCCTTTCAGATGAGTCTGTTCACTTTAAGCATCATTCTCAGAAATCTCACATGATACTTCTAATTATAACATATGGCCAGAGTTCGGTCACATGGACAGGCCCAGCCGCAAGGATGCTTGGGAAATGTAGTCTTTTATCCTGCATAGCAATGTGCCCAGCTAGGAAGGAGAGAGTGAGGAGAAGCAGATAGATGTTGTGGTAGATAAGTAAGTCTCTACCACAGGTAATTTAGGTGGAATATTCTGTCATATCCATGATGCCTTAATTGCTCATAAGTAGTGGTTACTACTTTACAGTAATTGTATCTATGGATATGTGATAGTTGCGGTCATTTGAACATCCTCAGAGATTATCCTATGTCATATGAGCATATCCATAGTCAGTGTTTGCTCTTTATTAGAATACTTTCAGTTACAGGAATTCAAATAAACAAAGTTTCAAATAGAATCACAAAAATATATCCACTGCCAAATACTTAACAGAATCTTAGGGAATAAAATAGACTTAAGGAAAACTGGGAGAAATTCAAAACACAATAAAAGGCTGTAAAAATAATTAATGGCTTCTTGTGAAAGGAATATCATATGTATGATTGCATACTATAACCGCCCAAATAAGCTTTTGTTAATTTTTAGGGAGGTTGAAGAAGTCTGGTGCCAAGTTATATTCTACTTCTACTTCTTTGCCTAGGTTTATTCATCATAGCTCTTTCAAGATAACTTTTCTTGATATTTACCTACTGTGTAATTTAAAAAACCAGATTTATTGAGATATAAATTACATATTTACTCATTTAAAAATTTAATCATTTACAAATCCACCCACTGTAAGCTTGTAACTCGGTGATTTGAATAAATGTATTGAGTTGTGAACTATCACCACAATCCAGTTTTAGAAAAGTTGCATCTTCTTTCTGTATCTATAAATTTGTCCTTTCTAGACATTTTCTATAAATGTGCTCATGTAATATATATTCTGTATTTAGTTTATTTCACTTAGTATAATGTTTTCCAGGTTCATCCATGTTGTAGCATATATCAAGAATGAATTCCTTTTAATTGCCAAATAGTATTCCAGATTATAGATATACCATATTTTGTTTATTCATTTATCAGTTTTTTGTTGCTATGGATAATAGTCCTACAAACATTTGTGTACATGTCATTGTGTGAACATGTGTTTTCATTTCTCTGATAGATTTATAGGAGTGGGATTGCTGGATTGTATTGTAAGTTTATGTTTAACTTTTTAAGAAATTGCACTGTATTTCAAAATGGTGTGCCATTTCACATTACCGATGAAGGTTTCAGTTTCTCCATTTCCTCTCCAACATTTGTTAATATGTATTTTATTATAGTCATTCTAATGGATGCCTAGTGGTATTTCATTGTGGTTTTAATTTGCATTTCCCTAATGAGTTTTTAAAAATATGTTTTTATTGATTTTTAGTTAGAGAGGAAGGGAGAGGGAGAGATAGAAACATCAATGAGACACATCGATCAGCTGCCTCCTGCACTCCCCCTGCTGGGGATTGAGCCTGCAACCCGGGCATGTGCCCTGACCTGGAATCAAATCCGGGACCTCTTGGGTCCATGGGATGCCACACCAGCTGGGTGATTTTGAGCATCTTTTTGTGTGTTATTAGATGTAGGTATGGCTTCTTTGGAGAAGTATTTATTCAAATCTTTTACACATTTAAAAAATCTGGTCAGTTGTCAAGCTCTATACATTAGTCATTGTAAATTCTCTCTCTATATTCTGATACAAGGCCTTTATCAGACATATTATTTGTACATATTTTATTCCAGTCTGTGACTTATGTTTTTGTTTTCCTAATGGTGTCTTTTCATGTAGCCCAACTTATCAATTGTTCTATAGCTTGTGCTTTTGGTGTTGAGTTGTGACATTTTGAGCAAGTTATCTAACCTCTGCAAGCCACTGTTCCTTTGTCTATAAGATTAGAATACTAATGCACACCTCAAAGGTAACTGTGACTTACATCTGGTTTCCCTGTTTCTTTTTGGAAACGAGGAGGCTGCAAGTTCAAAGAAATGGTGCTTTTGGTACTTATGGTTGACTTGCTGGGGGTGGGGGACTTGGAATGTCTAAAATCTACTGAATATATCTGCTAATCATTTTTGCTCTCATCTTCTAATCCAAGAGATCAGCTTCACAGGAAGGGAATAAGCAGTATAGGTAAGGGGAACCAAATTGCAGAGGAGGTTAAGGAATGGATGACGTTGCCTGGGAAGGGCGAAGGATAGGAGGGACGGAGTATGAAGAAGCTTGAGAAAACTTTTGATAGATATAGTAAGAATCTTGATTATGATGATGGTTTCACAGGTATATACATATGTCAAAACTTATCAAATTATATACTTTAAATATGTGCTATTTATTGTATACCAGTTACCTCAATAAAACCGCTTTGTAGAAAGACATTTTTACACCTATTAGGATGGTTATAACTTCAAAGAAATGCAGAAAATAACAAGTGTTGGTGAGAATGTGGACAAATTGGAACTCTCATGCATTGCTGCTAGGAATGTAAAATCATAGAGCCACTGTGGAAAACAGTTTGGTGGTTCTTCAAAAAATTAAAGATGGAATTTACATATGGTCCAGTAATTCCATTCCTATGTATATACGCAAAAGAATTGGAAGTGGGCACTCAAACAGGTATTTATATATCAGTGTTCATAACAGCATTGTTCATAATAGTATCCATCAACAAATGAATGGATAAGCAAAATGTGGTATATGCATACAATGGAATATTACCCATTAAAAAGGATTGAGAGCCTGGCTGGTGTGGCTCAGTGGTTGAGCATCAACCTATGAACCAGGAGGTTACATTTCAGTTCCCAGTCAGGGCACATGCCTGGGTTGCGGACTCGATCCCCAGTGTGGGGCGTGCAGGAGGCAGCTGATTAATGATTCTCTCTCATCATTGATGTTTTTATCTCTCTTGGAGTGAGATTCTGATACATGCTGCAACATGGATGAACTATGAAGGCATGCTCAGTGAGATAAGCTAAAGGACAAGTATTGTATGTTTCCACTCATATTCGGTACCTAAGTTAGGCAAGTTACAGAGGAAGAGAGATTACCAGGTTTGGGGAGAAGAGGAGAATAGAAAATTATTGTTTAACTAGAGGCCCGATGCACGAAGATTCATGCAAGAATGGGCCTTCCTTCCCCTGGCTGCCGGCACCGCCTTCGCTCCAGCCCGGAGCCGCCTTTCTGCCTTTGCACTGGCCCAGAGCCCCCTTTCCACCTTCCCATGCTTCCCAGAGGCCCAGAGAGGCTGGGGCAGTGTGGAACGCCTGTCCCCGGCCGCTTGGTGCCTGCATATGCAAATTAACCCACCATCTTTGTTGGGTTAATTTGCATACTCCTGATTGGCTGGTGGGTGTCGTGAAGGTACAGTCAATTTGCATACTTCTCTTTTATTAGTGTAGATGGGTGCAGAATTCTGTTTGGGATGATGGAAAAGTTTTGTAAATGGATAGTGGTGGTGGTTGTATAACGTTGTGAATGTACTTAATGCCAGTGAATTGTACTTAAGTGTTGAATTTTAATACCAGATATCAAGCTGTATTACAAAGCCACTGTTCTTAAAATAGCCTGGTACTGGCACAAGAACAGACATATAGATCAATGGAATAGAATAGAGAACCCAAAAATCGACCCAAACCACTATGCCCAATTAATATTTGACAAAGGAGGCATGAACATAAAATGGAGTCAAGATAGTCTCTTCAACAAATGGTGTGGGGATAATTGGACAGATACATGCAAAAAATGAAACTAGACCACCAACTTACACCATACACAAAAATAAACTCAAAATGGATAAAGGACTTAAACATAAGACAGGAAACCATAAAAACACTAGAGGAATCCATAGTCAGAAAAATCTCAGACATATGCCAAAGGAACTTCTTCACTGATACTGCTCCTAGGGCAATGGAAACGAAAGAGAAAATAAACAAATGGGACTGCATGAAAATAAAAAGCTTTTGCACAGCAAAAGAAACCATCAACAAAACAACAAGAAAGCCCACTGTATGGGAGAACATATTTGCCAATGTCATCACCGGTAAAGGTTTAATCTCCAACATTTACAGGAACTCATACAACTTAACAAAAGGAAGATAAACAATCCAATCAAAAAATGGGCAACGGACCTGAATAGACACTTTTTGAAGGAGGACAAAAGGAAGGCTAAGAGACATATGAAAACGCGCTCAAAGTCACTAATCTGAGAGATGCAAATCAAAACAACAATGCAGTATCATCTCACACCCGTCAGAATGGCTGTCATCAACAAACGACAAGTGCTGGTGAGGATGCGGAGAAAAAGGAACCCTCCTGCACTGCTGGTGGGAATGCAGACTGGTGCAGCCACTGTGGAGAACAGTATGGAGTTTCCTCAAAAAACTAAAAATGGAACTCCCTTTTGACCCAGTGATCCCACTTCTAGGAATATATCCCAAGAAACTAGAAACACCAATCAGAAAGGATATATGCACCCCTATGTTCATAGCAGCACAATTTACCATAGCTAAGATTTGGAAACAGCCCAAATGCCCATCAGCAGATGAGTGGATTAAAAGCCTGTGGTACATCTACACAATGGAATACTACGCTGCAGTAAAAAAGGAGTTCTTACCATTTGCAACAGCATGGATGGAACTGGAGAGCATTATGCTAAATGAAATAAGCCAGTCAGAGAAAGACAAATACCACATGATCTCTCTCATTTGTGGAATATAATGAACAACATAAACTGATGAACAGGGACAGATCCAGAGGCAGAGAAGCATCGATCAGACTGCCAGACCTCAGAGGGAAGGTAGGGGAGGGTGGGGGAAAGGAGGAGAGATCCACCAAAAGACTTGTATGCATGAATATAAGCCTGGACATGAACACCAGGGGAGTGAGGGCATGGATGGGGGGGGTTGGGGGGTTAATGGAAGGATGAGGACACATATGTAACAATCAATAAAGAAATTTTTAAAAAATGTCGAATTTTATGTTATGTTTATTTTACCATGGTAAAAAATGCCTAAAACGAATGGACCAAGTGATATATAAGTTTAAGTGAAGATAGCAGTAAAAAATATATAATGAGAAGTTGACAAATCAGCCCCAGGATGAGGCAAGAAGTAGGCAAGTTCTTCCTTTCTGGTTCCTTTATCCCACCACTCACGCCTATAATTATTATAAATTTATTGTATTTCTTCACTCCCTAGTCTTCAGGCACTTAGATGGGGCAGGAGATATGTAAAGTGAAAAACGAATGCATTTAGCCTGGGGAAGAGAGGACTTGGGGGAGGCACGACAGCGGGGTTGAAATATTTACAGGGCTGTCAAGTAGCGGAAAGAGGAGCTTATTCTGTGTGCTCCATGGACGGAAGCAGGGTTTCATGGGAAGCAGATCTTCCCTGCCTCTGAAAAAGGAATAATGTTTAAATAAACAGAACCCATCTGTAAGTGGAGTAGCTCCTTGGAATGCTGGAAATGAGTAAACTGCTGCATAAGATGGGCAGTTGGACCGTGTGGTCTTTGTCTTAGCATCGCAGCAGGGAAAAGTAGGGAATTTCAGTAAGGATTGTGAAGAGTACTGAATGAAGGAACTATTTTGAGAGGTGTGAGCAAGATTGAGGGAGTCTTTGAGGCACCAGTGAACTCGCCCAGGGGGACGGCCTTACCATCAGGCCTGACATAGTGAAAAGAAGGCCGTGCTGTTCAAGGAGTCCAGTGGAGTTGTAGACGGGGAGTCACCCAGTGGGAAAGGGGAACCACCCAGTGGAAGCTGGCCGCCATTGGCCAGATCACGGCTCCAAGGCACAGAAACAGCAGCGGTAATACTTCCAGCCTTCTGTCTCCTGCATCTTTCATTGACAACCCCAGGTGGAAGCCCGAGGGCACAGAAGCTGCAGTGATGCAGCTTTTAGGGAGAGACCACCTTCCTGGGGTACTGAGTGGGACAGAGAAGTGTGTCCAAGTTTTCTTCCACCTCCAAGGTCTACAAGCTTTGAGGTTATGATGCACTCGATTTTCATAGCAGACACCCTAATTCCCACCCCATCCAAACTTGGAAAGAGCAAAAACCCCAAAGATTGCAGCGGATACTCTATGAATGACTAGTATATTGTGTGAAGGTAAAAAGGTGCTTGGGTTATCTGGCGCTATCCATGGGGTCAGGACATGTCCTTGGAAGCTGAAAGGTGGGAAAGAAGCCATCAGTGAGCCAACGCAGTGTTAGCACGTCCTGTATGCCAGGCATGTTCTAAATGCTGGAGGTCTCATGCTGAGTAAGGCAGAGCACCCTCTCTTCTTACATAGAAGTAGGGGACAGATGATATATGGGGAAAATGAAATACATAGTTCCTAATACCTCAGATACAGCACTATCCACATTATGAATGAAGACCTAAGTAAATTAAAGTGCTTTTACATTCCCATTCAAAGCAGGCAGATAGTATATTGTGGTGTGCCACAAACAAAATGGCACTTTAACATATAAAAATTAATGACAGATTCAGAAGTTGAAAACTTATCTCAGGAATTCATAATTTTATGAGGCTTTCATTTATATTGTTATTTTAGACTGACTATCCCTTTACTCTGAGGTAAGTTCAAGAAAATTCATGAGGAGAGAAACTTTTCTTGGAGTTTTTATTCTTTAGGCAGTTTGGTATTTAGTGTCAAAAATACAACTTTCAAAATAGTAGAGAATAAATTAATGATGTTCAGCAATATAAAAAAGTCCTCTATATATTTTTTTCTCCTTTAGAATTTACTAGTTTACTTACTACTTGGATGCCAATCTATTATATTTTAGGGACCAAGAACAACTGAATATGCAAAATGAAATATTGCTGTTATATTTGAAGACATTTCCTTTTTTACTTTTTTACTTCCTTTTTTCCTTTTCCACCCCTTTTGGGTAATGCTTACCTTTGTGCAATTAAAGAGGTTTCTAATTTACCTTGGGATCAGCTATAGCTTAAGAAATGCGGCATCTCCCAGGAAATCACTTGCTTAGCATCCTTACCAGGGTAGTAGAAAGGTCCTCCCCCGGTGTCTTCGGCTGTTACCTTTGCACAGTAAGCGGGTCTTTCCCCTTAAGGAGACTCGCTGACACGAGGTTACTGGCTCCGTATGTGGGGCTTCTTGTCTGAATCCTAACCCCCTCCCTGCAGAGTTCTGTGTTACTTTCCTCCAGGGGTCCAGTCTGACACAGTATCCCCACTGTTCTGGGTCAGCAGCCACGCAAGATGGCCATTTGCAGTGATCATTATTTGCCTAACCTTAGAGAAAATAATATCACAATTGATTTCTCCTCCAAACTCTGTTGCTGTTCATACAGAATAATTATTTGTTTGCATGTCTTAGGCCTATGTGAGAGGTAAAAGTGGGTTTTCTGCTTTTCCATTTGGGCAGGTTACTATCTATATATACCAAACCCTAATATGCAAATAGACCGAACGGCAGAACAACTGCACAACGGAACAACAAAACCACCGAACAGCGGAACAACCGGTCACTAGGACGTGCGCTGACCGCCAGGGGGTGCGCGTGGAACGTGGCAGGTGTCAGCAGCAGCGGGATGGTGGAGCAGGTGAGCTGGGGCACCAGACCAAGGTGGGGCGCCCGTTGCTGTCATTGGGGCAAGCCTCTAGTGGTTACTGAAAATTCTTTGCTCTTGCGTGCCGTGCCGTGGTCCCACTGGGTGCTTGTACCTGCTGCTGGCGCCCACAACTGCTGCCGGCACCTGTCCCAATCGCTCCGCACCGTCAGCGGGTGCAAGTGAGCTGGGCCGGTGCCATCCGCTTGTGGGAGCAACAGCGGCAGGAGCAGGGCAGCTGGCAGACAGGGGACAAAAGGCCACAGTGGGAGGGGCCAGGCGGGGGTGCAGAGGATGGGCCGAGACCCGCCTGTGTGCCCACCGCGGCCTCGCAGCCCACAGTTCTTCAAGGTGCATGAATTCGTGCACTGGGCCCCTAGTTAAATAATAAACATGATACAGAGAATGGCTGATAAAATCTCCTCATTTCTTCTAGTAGTCACATCCGAGTCTATATCAAGCATGTACAGGATCAAGTATCCATTAGACCTTTTTTATTTTTTGTACTTCTGTGGGTTTTCATAGAACTCTGGAAGTGCTGTGACCTTTTAAAAATTAAATTAAATTAACTGAAAAGGGAAAGAAAATGAGCCTGCATTTTCTGGAGTTTCCCCAGAGGCTTTTTATCTGTTTAGACGAAGCAGGGGTTTTTCACATATTGACATAAGCATTCATTTGCTAATTTGGTGGACATGAAACTGCATGGTGCCTTCCCCAGAAGTTTGAATGAAGTGAAATCCTTGGGTCCTCTGAGCTGCGCTGGTCCTGCAGCTCTCTCTGCACACAGCCGGTCCCCCTCCAGCTCCTCAGATAAAAGTCAGTGCTGATCGCCTTAAGGAAAGAATGAGTTAAATGGACCAACATTCTAGGCCTGGATCTAAAAATCCTGGCCCTTTCAGAGGCGCCCGAGCACCTGCAGCAGCAAGGTCATTTGCACATACATAAATAAATAAATTAACAATGAATAAATAATTTAATCCCGGCCACACAATGCCACCTTGCAGATTTGATCCCTGGCAGCTCCCAGTGAATTTGTCCATTTCTAATTCTTTTTGATAAAGTCCTCAGATACTTGCTGACTGTCAGGCTCATTTTTGTATTGTTTTCACTTGATTAGTTCTGTATGACCTAAGGTCGCCCTTAAAATCCACATCTCTCAGGAAGACACCAAAAGGCCTTCTTTTTAGTACCAAAAAGGGTGGAAAGTGCCTGCCTTTCTCCATACAATGGCCTGGAAGGTTTTTTGTCACCAGCCTCCTGAAGCAGCCCTTAGGTTACCCAAGCGCAGAAATAACTCATTAAGGGGCACCATGTTTTCTCAGCCGCTTTATCCAGTGCACTTGGCTGTGCCCCCGTCAGCTCTCCCAGGTCCTGGAGGAATGGGCCACCTCCCCTTGAACCTGCTAGGCAGCCCTGGCCGTGACAGCACCAGGCCGTGGCGTCTGCCTGCCTACATGGGTGCCCAGGCTGTGTGTGCCATGTCCATGATCTTTGGGAAAAGATGCTGGCCTTCTTTGCGGGGGGGAGGGGGGGGAGAGGGAAGAGAAGGTAAGAGGGGGACTTTTTTCCTTTCTTTTCTTTTTAAGCTGGCAGGAAGTTGCTGCCAGATCTTCATTTTCAGGCCACACATTCAGTGTGGGGGTGGGCCCAGAGGCATGAGTCCTTTCGAATTCTCAATCCCTGTGATCCCCATCTCCAGGCCAAGGCCTCCTCACACTGCGTCACCACTGCCCACTCACTGGTCATGCTCTCCTCCACCAAGATAGCTCCCCGAATGGGAGGGACAAATGAGACCCTGTCTTGGTTGATTATAATGGCCTTAATGAATGGGAACCAAATTCCTCGCTTCTGTTTTCACTGAAAAATTTACAGATTGTTTCCACAGTTCTGATAAAGCTTTCCATGAATCCTGACTGTCAAGTCTTTTGGATTTTCAAGGAGATTTCCTTTGTAATATTTTTCTCCTTCCTTCTTCTGGACCATCAGCTGTACTAGATAGTCTTACAAGGGTTAGTGTCTTTTGAGTACTTAAGGGAGGTGTCCCTGAAAGCTGTAGTACCATGAGAGTTCGAAAAGTAGGCTCCACAACCCACATGGAAATCTACTACACGATTATGTTTTAGAATCTCATCGCATACTCCCTTTTAGCTGATACTATTTTAAGAGTGGATATTCCTATATTTGGGTGCCTTTCAGCCGTTTTCCAGAAGGACAAATTACCTAGGCTGAACTGTCAAAGCCCTCCAAGAGCTTGGTTCCATCCTCTGAGCTGTAAAAAGGCAGGTGGTCTGGGCTCCCGATGAAGTCAAGAGACCTTGTCAGCGAGACCCCTAGCTCAGGCCCTGGAAGAGCTTGCTGGCGTGTGCCATGCACAGGAGGGTGCGCTCTCTGGCTCAGTCGTGTTTGTGTGCTGACAGCGCGCTACAGCTCTAGCAAACCTCCAGGCGACAGGCACCAAAAGTCATGGATTTATATCTGTTTGTGTCATCCCCGGGCCACTAAGACAAAACTTAGATCCTCCGAAAGATCCATCACTTAGGGCTGTGACGGCAAGGAGAAAACGCAACTTCAGATGCTGTGTTACCGCCTGGTGCTCAGCGTTCATGGCCCCCAGTGTGTAGGGCTCGCTGGAGACACTGGGACAGTGGAAACTTTGTTACTGATGAAGGAGGGAGGGGTTTTAAATGGTTGTCCCTTTCTCTGTAGGAGAGTTATCAGTGTTTTTAATGAGAACTCTCTATTGGAGGTCTCTTGAATAGAAGAACAATTTAAGAAAAGCCGGAAGTGTCTATACTCCCAGCAAGAAGACTGCCATGAAGAGAGACCCCCAGAAACGGTGAAACTGCCCCACACATGTCACATGCGAGGTGCTAACACAAGTCTAGCCTTTCCTTACTTTGGAAGTTAGAAAGCGTTTCAAACTTACAGAAAAATACAGGGAGTAGTACAGCTGACGCTTGTTTACCTACTACCCAGATGCCATAGATACTAATTCACATGTTGCTGTATTTGCTTCAGCTCTTTCCTTGAAAAAGTTTACAGATGCAGGGGAAGCCTCCTTAGTCCCCCTCCCTGATCACATTCCCTCTGAGCCACCCCAGGACACTCTCAAGTTTTGGTCTCCACAATTCACCTGATAGAATGAAAGTATAATCTCAATGTGTAAACGTATCGTATACCCACAGAGCAGAGAGTGAAGAATATAGGTGAAAAGGTTAGCAGTTGGCTTTTATAAAATTGGGGTTTTTTTTCTTCCTTGTGCTTTGCATATTTACATGTTCTCGTGGATGACATATTTAAATGAGGACAAGTAATGATAAAGGATAAAGAGCAGTATGCAGCTTGTTAATGCTGAAGATCGATGCCTGTTGCCCAGGAAGGTTCAAAGGACAGCACAGCAAGTTGTACCAATGTCACTTGTGACTTCTCCCAAATAAGAAATGCTTTTCTGTTCATGTTCTCATTTCACGCCTGTGCTCACAGGAGTCACTTCTTATCCTAACCCCAAACTGCCTGCTTCCCTCACTCTTTACAATGAGCAAGCCTGTATTTCATATATGCTTTCATTATTCTGTGGTTTACAACCTGTTTTTTAAAATACAGTTTAAGCTGTTCTCCAAAGAGAATTGCACAGACTATTTAAAAAACATGTTTAGAAAATGTGAGCACAATCGTTTTGAAGCCAGCTGCCTAGAAACTTTGACACATAAGAAAGATGGTAAGGGTTCGGAGCAGTGATGGGGTCTTGGGCACCCAGGGATACACTGGGTTTAGGGTAAGGATAGTCTGAGACTTGGGTTTGTAGGTTTGAGTTAAGGCTTAGTTTCTATCAGTCCTTTATTATACAATTGATTTTAGCCATTTTTACTTTCCATTGGAAGACATTCTATTTTTATTATTTTTTTTGCTTTCTTTTCTCCTTATTTGGGTTCCTCCCTGGTACTGTTCAGTTTATACTTAATGCACTGTTTTTTGGAGGGAGCCAGTGGTTTTTAATAGCTGCCTTAAAAACCTCATGAGCTCCCCCTGCCGTTTCACAGTTGACAATACAGGCTCTATTCAATTATAATTGCCAGAAGCATACAAATACATAAAAGAATTAGAGACTCCCTTGTAGATTTGCTTGATCTAAGAGGCAGATTAATACTTGTTAAATTTCTCGAGAATATTTACAAAATGAGAAAGGAAAGGAAGGCTATTTTTAGCATTTTATCTGGGCTAACACTCAGATTAATGCAAGGGGGCTGTACCCCTCATCTGATGTAAGAAGCAGGTCTGTGCCACTTTTGAGAAACTACCAATGAAGAATGAAGAAATATATCATGAAGTTAATTAGATCTGAAATGGATTGACTAAAACCTGGAAGATGGGTTTCTAGTCATTTCATTTTGATCTGTAAAGTTTCTTGAATATGTTTTTATTGATTTTAGAGAGAGGGGAAGGTGGAAGGAGAGAGAGGAAGTCAGAGGGAGAGAGAGGGTGAAACATCAATGAGAGAGAGAAACATCGATTGGCTGCTTCCTTCATGTGCCCTACTGGGGATCAAGCCTGCAACCCAGGCATATGCCCTGACCAGGAATTGAACCAGGGACCTCTTTGTGTATGGGACAAAGCTCAACCAACGGAGCCACACCAGCCAGGGCATGATCTGTAAAGTTTTGATCTGAAAAAAAATGCTTTCAAATTAAGCCATTGATATATTTTCTGTTGTATTTAATATTAATACTTATTGAAACTTTACATGGGGTTTGATTTGAATTATGTGCCATAATTGAGTGAATTTTCATGCTAAAGACAATTATATATTACAAGATCACATTTATTAATCAGTATTTTTCCAAACTATACTAGTTAACAGGGTACCATTCTATATCACAAGTTAAAAATGTCAGAACATATGCATTCATCAGATTACAAATATATAATGGAACACGTAGTCACTAGCCCCAGTGAAAGCAGTGGGGATAGGAATGTGAGCAAAACAGAGGTTTCTGCCCAGCCAGTATGGCTCAGTGGTTGAGCATCGACCCATGCACCAAAAGGTCGCCATTCGATTCCTGGTCAGGGCACATGCCCGGGTTGAGGGCTCGATCCCCAGTAGGGGGTATGCAGGATGCAGCTGATGGATGTTTCTTTCTCACTGATGTTTCTATCTCGCTCCCTGTCTTTTCCTCTCTCTTTAAAATCAATTTCTTTAAAAACAGGTTTCTGCCTTTGTGTAAATTACAGTCTGTTAGGATAGACATTTGCGACATAAAACATTCAGATGAGTATATAATCAAGAGTTATAAATTATTTGTTGGATTGGCATCAAAAACACAACAATATAAAATAGATAAATTTGGCTTCATCAAAATTTAAAACTCTTTGTGCCTGAAAGGACATAACAACAGAGTGAAAAGACAACCGAAGGAATGGGAGAAAGTGTTTGAAAACCATATATCTGATAAAGGGTTAATATCCAGAATATATAAAGAACTCCCATAACTCAACAACAACAAAAAACATACAAGCCAATCTAGAAATAGGCAAAGAACTTGAATAGACATTTCTCCAAAGATATAAAAATAAGCGCAGGAAAAGATACTCAGCATCACTAACCATTAGAGAAATGCAAATCAAGTCCATAGTGAGTCACTACTTCACATCCATTAGGATGGCAATTATTAAACAACCAAAACAGAGACTAACAAGTATTGGTGAGAATGTGGAGAAATTGCAAGACTGTGCATTGCTGGTGGGAATGGAAAACAGTATGTGATTCCTCATGAAATTAAAAATAGAATTACCTTATGACATAGCAGTTCAGCTTTCGGGTATATACCCAAAAGAATTGAAAGCAGGGACTTGAACATATATTTGTAACCCAAGTTCATAGCAGCATTTTTTTTCCACAAGCCAAAGGTGGAAGCAACCCAAGTACCCATCAACAGATGAATGGATAAACAAAATGTGGTATGTACATGTAACAGAATACTACTCAGCCTTAAAAAGAACAGAAATTCTGGTGCATGCTACAACATGCTAATAAGCCAGACACAAAAGGGCAAATACTGACCGATCCCGCTTTCATGAGATGGCTAGAATAGTCAATTCATAGAGACAGAAAGTAGAATCGTGTTGCTTGCGACCAGGGCCAGGGATTGAGCCTACAACCGAGGTACATGCCCTTGACCGAAATCACACCTGGGACCTTTCAGTCTGAGGGGCTATGCTCTAGCAACTGAGCCAGACCAGCTAGGGCAAGAATGGGGAATTGTTTAATGGGGACAGAGTTTTAGTAAGTTCTGGAGATAGTTGCACAGCAATGTAAGTGTGCTGAATGACACAGAACTGTACACTTTAAGATGGTTACAGTGGTAAACTTTATTTTCTGTATATTTCACTACAATTTAAAATAATTATGGTAAATAATTTGAAGGGCAAAACAACCAGCAGCGTACTAGGGTTCTTTCAGCTCCACATCCTCCCCAGCACTTGTTGTTTGTTGATTTATTGATGGTAGCCATTCTCTCCGGTGTGAGGTGGTACCTCATTGTCATTTTAATTTGAAAAACAACATATTTTTATTACCAGGTATTTAGTGAGTGAGGGAGGGACAGTCTGAATGAAGTAGGTGGTCCAGGAAGGTATTGCTGGCATCTGACAACTAGAGTGAGGAGTGCAGTGGGGCATAGTGATTGAAGGCCCCTAGAGGGGGACATGAGCACTGAGGGGAGACCAGGTGATTGGCGCATAGATCCAGGAGGAGAACAGAAGGCAGTGAGGTTGGAGGGGTTGGCGAGAGCCTGGAGCAGAGTCTTGCTGACTGTGGTAAGTGGTTTGGATTTTATTGCAATAATGAGAGGTTATTGGAGAAATTAGTAGAGGGGGAAATACGATCTAAATTCCATCTTAACAGGCTGTTGTGGAAATAGATTTTGAGGAGCCAGAAGTGTAGGCTGAGACACCAGTTAGGAAACTGGTAATACTGCGGGTGAGAATAGTGGTTTGGACTAGGAGTGTGTCTGGGACGTGAGAAAAGTAGATCTAAGAATTTGGTGATGGATTGTATGTAAAGGTAAGAAGGGACAGTACCAAGGACAACTCCCTAGTTAGATGCTGTGCCACTGCCATGCTAGGCATAAGTGGCCATGTGACTCAGTCTGATCTGAAAAATAGGATCCAGTATTTCACCTCAAGACAAATGAAGTGCTAAGGTATTTTTAATTCTTGAAAGACTAGTGCTCCATAAATTTTGATGATTAGAATGGCCATTCTAAGCTATCTCTTACCAGGATCTAACTTAATTTCTGATCTACTGGATCATAGGATGTGATGATGGCAGTGGTGGGTAATTATTGTATTGTTTTAAATGACTGGGCCAAAAGTGCATTCAGAAGATAAAAGCTGACATAAAGCTACATTTCCTAGGAGGGGCACTGGATGGCTGGGCAGAAGGGGCAGAGGGACTCCTCACTACGGACCCTTTGTACTTCTAACATTTTATACCATATACATGGATTAGCTATTTAAAACTTATTTTAAATAGTGTGTGCATAGAAAGGTTTTAAGGGAACACATCCAGAATCTTAGAGCTGATATCTAAATGGTGGGATTGTAGGCACTTTTGTATCCTCTTTGTACTTTTGTGTTTCCAACTTTCTGCAATGAGCATATATTGCTTCTGTCATTAGTTTGTGACAGTTATTTTTTTAACCTGAATTTTAGGGACTGTATTTTGGGACATCCAAATGCCCAATTTTGAGGTCCTGGAGGACCTCAACTTTACACAAGTAGA
Source organism: Corynorhinus townsendii (assembly GCA_026230045.1). Classification (NCBI taxonomy): domain Eukaryota; kingdom Metazoa; phylum Chordata; class Mammalia; order Chiroptera; family Vespertilionidae; genus Corynorhinus; species Corynorhinus townsendii. The sequence goes on along the minus strand of JAPDVU010000003.1, from coordinate 8,726,543 downwards.
GGAGAGTATTTCTAAACTTAAATCCAAACCATACTGTTCTAAGAAAGTGTGAAAATATTCCTGATTATGGCAGCTGTTGCATAGGAGAAAGGGAACTGGACTTGGAAGCAAACATATTATAATTCAAGTCCTAGCTCTGCCAGAACATAGTTACATGACTTTGGACAAACTCTCAGTATGACTGATGTGCATCTTGGGTAGTGCTGAGGAACGAGGCCTGAGAAGTATGCCGTGGGAAGACCTGAAAAAGAACTTGGACTTTGTCCTAAGGGTAATGGGCAGGCATTGAATAATTCTAAACAGAGGCCTTTCAGGTATGTTGTAGGAAAAAGCCACCCTTGCGGCTATGTTGAAAATGAATCCGAAGAAGCAAAATGGAGGCTGGAGAATTGGTAGGAACCTGAAAAGGGACATTGGCAGCCTGGCCTGTGGCAAAATAGATAGATATGAATGGATTCAATAGATAGGAGGTAAAATCAACAAGATGATGACTGTTTGGATGTGGAGTTTTGGAGAAGGGAGAGAGGCTGGTCAAGGGATAGTGGTGAATCAAGGAGTGACAGATTGGGTCTACATGGAGTGAGGCTAGATCTGGAAATAAGACCACAGTGGTTTCCTTTCCATTGCAATGGGATGGCTTTGCCTCGATTAAGGGCCCCAAAAGAATCCTTCAGGATAACGGGAGCCTATCCTATAACAGAGGAAAAAGCTGGTGATTAGGGTGAGAGGGGGCAGGTAGAGAGAGAAGGAGAGAAGGTGAGGAAACATTTATGTTTTGATATGTTTATTTGGGAAGGAGGAGTTTGTCCAATGACTTTCTCTCCTGTTAGCTCCAGGGTGACTGGAAGACCCTACAGAGAGTTTTTAAGAAGCTAACATGTCGATAGTAGTGGCTACCTTTCCTCCGCAGAATTCAGGTCAGTGCTTAAGGTCAGCCAAGTCCTCCTGTATGACGATGAGGTTTATCAGGTCCTGTCAAAGTATGGCCAATAGTTAGATGGAAAAATAGACCACAGGTCCTTTCTGGAAAGAAGCTTGCAAACCACAGCCCACACCTGATGCCCTAAACCTCCACCAGGTGCAAACAGAAATCCATCATACTAGTACATCCTCTTTATCTCAATTACTTGGTTATTCCCTACAGGACTGTCTTCATAGAAAGTCATTTGATGCTTTCTGGGCATTACTGTTTCCGAAACCCCATTATCCAACCCAAAGCACGTTCAGCCTTCCGGTGTCTCTTCCTCTCACACATAATTGGAAGGCTTTGGCAATGTAGTCTCACTGGTAAGTGTTCTTTTTATACCAAGGAACCAGGTATAAAATCCGACTTCCAGTAATTTTTAGAGATTACCTTTCTACTTTCAATTATAGTTTAAGAAATTCTTAGCTCACCTTCTTCCTTCTAGAATTCATGATACAGCGATGACATGCCTTCCTCTGCAGCCTCTCCTCACCACATATACTTGGGCCATCATCAGACTAGGGTTCAGGTTCAGAATAATTATTATTCAGTTCTAATTTGACAGTTCTAGGGCTTCCAGAAATATGGTAGTCAGAATGTTTCATTATAGTCATAAAGCTTTAAGTACTATATTTTATTAACTCTTGCTTTTAAGCACACATAATAAATGAGGCTAGTTGGGAATAGAGAGAGCAAAAGGTGCCCATTTCTCTTGAGGTCCTTTCACCTGGCATCCTCTCTCTATAGCTCAGCCCAGAGTTCCTGCTCCAAGTTCCCACCACCCTCTTCTATGGTTTGGGTAACTTTCCTGCTATCTCCCCCGATCCCATAACACTGTCTGCTGCCTCCCCAATGCTCTGCTTCAGCTCTTCCTACTGGGGAGAGGCTTTGTCCACGTTTGTAATGGGACAGATGTGCAGACCTTCATCATGACTGCTGCCTAACTTCCAAGCGAGCTAGAAATAGTAGGGTCCCTCCAGCTCTAACCTAGCAATTTTCTTTCTGTGGGCAGCCCTTTCTTTGGCCCCAGTGTGTCCATCATGTGCACACATGTGTACACTGGCAGGCATCCTGTGCACACACACATGTAGGCAGTCCTGGACCTGTGCCACCTGATTGCATGCAGGCAAATGCCTGTGTCTTCCTCCCAGCTGCACACATGCAGGCACCCAGGTCCTGGGGTTTTAGGGTATTCAGTAAATAAAGTAATTTTTTCTCCTGTCAGTGCTTAGACTCACTAGAGATGTAGGTATCAGGTGGAGATAAAAATGTCTATTTTGCAACTGATTGGGGCCTGTGACTTCATTCTGCAGAGAGAGTGAGATTGCAGTATTTCATGTCAGATTAAATTCAACCATAAAAAGCTGGAAATCTCCCCAGCAGCCCACAGGGAACTCTCGCTTGCTTCCTGTGGGCAGGTTCACATCCAGAGGGGAAGGGGCAGAGGTGAGCATGCCTGGGTCTGCCTTCTAAACACCCCAATCTGGTAGCTGAGGAATAGAGGAGGGCTGTTGAGGGATGCTAAGAGTTATTGCTGTAGTGATCTCTGTCCACATGGGACACATACATTTACATGGATAAATCCCTGCACCAGGCCCCAGGTACATGGGGGATCAGATGTCTGGAGCCGAGCAATCAGAAAATGAGTTAGAATCAGAGCTGAAGGCCAAGTGGAAAGGGAGTGAGACTTAGGGGACAGGCACCGGAGCTGGACGTCTGCCGCCAAGTTTCACCCTCACCAAGGCTTGGATCTGGAGCCCGGAGTGGAGCAGCCAGCTGATGAATGGAATAGCTAAAAAGGACCCGAGTGGGGGGGGGAGGGGGGAAATTGGGAGAAAGCTGAGAAGAGCATGAAGCTGCCATAGGAAGTATCATTAGAAAATATTGAATTAGTTTCTTTCATCCTATATAATAAAAGCCTAATATGCTAAGTGTCCGGTCATCTGGTCAGTCGTTCAGTCAATCAAAGCATAATATGCTAATGATATGCTAAGGCAGCTCAACTGCTCGCTATGATGTGCACTGACCACCAGGGGGCAGACACTCCAACTGGTAGATTACCTTGCTGCTGGGGTCTGGCCAATCGGGACTGAGCGAGATGGGCCAGACACACCCTGGAGCCCTCCCACGGTCCCTCCCCAGCTGGCCAACCTCCTGCAGCCCCAGTCATGCACTGGTGGGGTCCCTCGGCTTGGCCTGCACCCTCTCGCAATCCGGGCTGAAGGACCCCCCCCTCCAGGCCCCCCAAGTGCATGAATTTCGTGCACCGGGCCTCTAGTATTTCAATAAAGAATTTGCAATGTTCAAGATTTGTGTGTGAATAGGCATTGGGATATGTACCCAGAGAGAGAATGTAGCAGTGCAGGTGTATGAGTTATTGCCAGGTTCCTGTATGAGAAAGAGTGGAGAAATAGCCTGCCACAGTAACAGGGGCTCTGACTACCAGCCATCACTTGGAGGATGAATTGACCAGGGGATGAAGTTAGAGTTCCCAACCCCCACTTGCCCTGTTCCAGAACAAGCCTTGGGGTGTAAGAACAAGCCTTGGGGTGTAAGAACAAGCCCTGAGGTTTAAAATTTTTTCATGATTTGCCTCGAATTTTGTTTTTTAGTTTGAGGTGACTCCAAGGATCTGACTCTTTGGGAGAAGGGAGGAAGAATGGATAATTATACTAGCTAACATGTACTGAATATTCACTGTGGCTCAAGCACTGTCTGGAGTGCTTTGAATGTACCAGTTCACTTAATCCTCGTAGCGACCCTATCAGGTAGATGTGCTTTTAATAGCTCCATTTTGTAGATGTTGAAACAGACGTGAAGAGGCTCAGCAATTTGCCTAACGGCACACAGCTAGTACACAGCAGAGCTGGTACGAATCCAGGCATTCTGGCTACAGAAGCCACAGACTGAAGAACTAGGGTGGCAGAAAAGAGGGTAGAATCAGCCCAGTCTTGGATCTTTCCCATGTGAAAGGATCAGAGCCCCCATTAGACTAGTTCCGAATTCACATCCTACAGCTGGGGTCTACATTTTGGTGGGCCAGCACCTTAATCGTGCAGGCCAAGCATCATCTCCTGCTCAGAGCACAGGTGTATGCTGCGGAGAGAAGCAGGGTCACTGCTCCCTCTGACAACTCCTCAAAATGTGCAGATTATTCAACAAATGACTGGGTGGCTGCACGAGTACTTTCTAGTCTCTGCTGAAGGGGGGGCGGGGGGGGGGAACAGAGGCCAGAAACAGGAGGTCTAGGGGAGATGTAGGATTCTAAGAAGCCCAGCACCATCGGACACTTATTCAGCCGTTCCACAAGTATATTGATTGGGCTCCTAACTGCATGCCCCTTACCACCTTCCTTTTCTTGGCGTGTTACGCTGCGCAGATACCCATCCCCAGGTTTCTGGGAACCCATCCTTGTGGGGAGTCAGGTAGGCACTTACGTAGCTGCTCCTCCACCTTCCTTGCCTGGCATCTCGCAGCCCAGACAGGAGGCCCCACGATATGCGCGCTGTGTTTGTTCACTACGCTTGGAAGCACAAGTGAGCTCTGTATTACCGCCCTTTGGGCCTGCGGCTGGAGTGCCTGGAAGCGCCTACTTCTCGCCCTGCAGAGCCACAGGACACACCCAAAGCACAGCCATCAGCTTTGTTCCTCAAGCCCCTGGAGAAAAATTTTGATTTCATGGGATGATTATTTTTCTTCTTGCCCACTCAAGGATGAAGCCCAAGAAACAAGAGGTTGCCCCTTTCAGAGGCCTCACAATGGGTCACCTCCAGCCAAACCCACTGTTTTTTGTTATTTCTGGGTTTGGTTGAGCCTCTCTTGGAAACCATTACTATACAACTTACTTAAAAGAAAGAGTGGAGGGACTGGGCCTAAGAGACTCAGACGGAGGGGGAGGAGCTGAGGGGCTTGGGACAGCAAGGCTGGAAGTAATGTGTTGTCCGAGAAAGTACAGGAGGGACTCATTAAAGTTCCTCTCCGCTTTGAATCAAGGCCATTTTGCAGTGACATTTTTAACCTTTTGCAAAGTAAAAGTACTCCACGTTTGACTTTTAGGCAAGCCTGGAGAATTGGAACTTTGGATGAAGGTCTCAGAAAAGGACAATACACACACACACACACACACACACACACACACACACACACGAAGGGGGAAGGAAGGGGAGGGAGACTTTTATCCTAAAGTCATTATAAATCCAAAGCAGGGTTTTATCCTCCCCAGTTAAATGAGAAAGAAAAAAATCAAGAATACCAACATTCAAGGTACAAAGACTGTCATGGGCCAGTGGAAGTTTGCAGAATTATATGTAAATGACCAGAGTTTCTTACTGTGGTGGCCCTGTGCATTTCCAGAGCTAATCCCAGAGAGAAAATCTACTTAGCAAAAGAAAGTTTTGTCTAATTTGGTTAACAGTTGAGAAGTGACAAAAATGCTGAATATATTAATAATTTATATTTCCAGGGTAACACTATATCTGTAATGCTTCACTGCCGGGGGAATTCAGATGGGCTTAATGCTCAGAGGAGAAAAGCCTGAAAGGCCTTCCTCGGATTCTGTACCCTGCGCTGACGAAAATGGGTGTAAGACATGTGTTCTAATAATAGGCGCCATGCATGCTCCCATTTTGCTTGATTTGTTTCTGTCCCATATTGCTCAGTGTATATTTGTTAGCCAGAAGGCCTCCTGGCCTTACACTCACTTTCGTGCTCCAACTGTATCAGTGCATAAAGGAAGAGACATTTGTTTGCACATCACAGTTTTTAGGTAAGTACTGCAGCAACATGGAGTGCGTGTGAGGACAAGAACCACTTACAAGAACTTTTCTAAAGTTTATCATTTCCCCTCCCCCCCCAAAAAAAAACCACACACACATACATATTTAAGTTTCAATTTATGGGCAATGGAATTTAATTAGGCGATTTGTTTTGTCCTGTCTCTGTATAATCAAGTTTGATGGTTTACAAATTGCAGGTCATCCTATTCCATGACCTCAGTAAACAGCGCAGGTCAGAGCTCCCTTAAGCCTGTCCACAGAAACGGAATAAAGCTAATTATTTCCTCCCGCTAATCTGGGAGAAGACAGACCATCACAGTTGAGCTAAATGGCCCCTGGAAACAGGAAAACCTGCTACATAATTTTGAGTCCTTTATGTAATTGGCGTCAAAGCTAACAGGAACAAAAAGAAAAGATGGAACAAAGAAAAGGATCAATAAAGGGAAACATTTAAATCCCCACAAACACAACTTTAGCGATTGGGCACCTGACTGAATTCTGTTTTCGTGAAACAACAGCCAGGCTTACTTTGCCTGGCTTAGAAATCGTGATCTTAGCTCGTTCTTTTAAATGTATCCCTGTTTGTGGGCAAGGTGCAGATCCAATTGGAATTGAAAATCATAATCCTTTAAAGGTACTAACCAAGTCTCCCCTAGACGGTTTAGTCCCAAACTTGCCTGTGTTCTGGGTAGAGCAGGAAGGTTAAATACCTCCTCCTTCCCCACCCCTCCCCCCCAGGGGGAAGAGGGGAAACCTTTGCTTACAGGCCTGAGAACCTGCACCCCCAGCCAGTGGCACAGAGAGGGGATCCGCATGGTGGGGTATGCAGAGGAAACAGTTCCTGGGAGCTCATCTCCTAGCCCAGCCGTGCTGGCCTCTCACCCTGATGCCTAGCTCCCTGGAAGCTGAGCCCATCTGTGCGTAAAAGGCAATGCCAACTTCCCTAAACCCTCCGGAGCAGGGATTAAAACACAAGGAAACAAACAAACAAAAAACTTCCTTGGATGTTTTTAAGCCATACCTCAGAAGTTACATATTTAGAGAGCTGTGTTAAGACTGTAAATTTCGTCGCCCATTCAGCGGGCCTGAGTGTCCCCGCTCTCCAGACCAGAGGGTGCCTACATCCCGGGGCCTTGTCGTGGAGTAGGAAGGGTGGCCAGTCTGAGCTGGGGCAAGTCCGCCAGAGCCAGTTTGGGGAGAGTCCATTATCTGAGAGCCAATAGCCCTGTTACTCGTGTCTGCCCTTCTCCTAAGCAAATGCCCAAGAGACATGCGTCTGCAGCCTCGGGGGAGCCTCAAAATCTAGTCCCCAAGCGACACCTCCATTTAGCCCCCCCCCTCCCAGCTCCCCAAATCACTGAGGGCCATCACCTTGGCTCCTGTGAGTCCCTGGCCCTGGGCGCCCCGAGGGATGGATTGTGGAGGAGCCGAAGGTACAGGAACCCATCTCTTTGGGTCTTTAACAGAAAACATTTATTGCTGGGGGAGATCCTTCAGAAGACTTGATTTGCTCTTGGCCTTCCCCATCCCGCTGTTGGTTGGCACACTATATACATCTGTACAACATGCAGTATCTCCTAAGCAGCGCAGCGCCCGTGCCCAGAGAAAGCGGGCGAGCGGGTGTCAGAGAACTTGGGGGTGCTGGGGCGGGTGCAGGTTGAGGCCGTTGGGGTGGGCATGGCCGATCAGGTTGAGGTAGTGCCGGTCCAGGCCCTGCACCGGCGCTAGGAAGGAGCTGTGCTGCTGCGTGGGGCTGGGGAGCGCCACGGGCGCGCTGGGCAGGTAGGGCAGCCCTGGGCTGCGTGCCGCGCCGTGCGGCCAGGGGAAGGGCCCGGGGGCTGCACCCTGCGGGAACACGGGGGCCTCCCCGGGGCTGTGGCCCCCGAACTCGGGCCCCGCTGGGTGCAGCTGATAGGAGAAATCCGGCTCCGAGAAGGACCCCAGCGGTGGGAAGGCGGGCTCGGCGCCCAGGCGGGCCTTGGACTGCAGGAAGGCGAGGATGCGCGCGTACTTGGTGTCCTTAGTCTCCATGCGCTCCACGGTGGTGAGGTAATGCACCAGGTTCTTCATGCACTCGTGGTAGCCGTAGTGAAAGTAGTTGGCAAACTCTGCTAACAGTTCTGCTGGAGGGGCGGGAAAATCATAGACCCGCAACAAACTGAGCGGCCCCTTCCCTACCGGGAGCCCCAGGCGGGTGCCAGGCACCTCCCACCACACTTTCTGGCCGGAGTTCCCATTGGAGGTCCTCCTCCCCTCTCCCCAGTTTGGAGAAGGGAAAAAGAACGAGCCGAGGCTTGCTTTCTCGTAAGAGGCTGACTCTGCCCCTCCCCACCTGAGAGGAGGCAACGGAACCAACCAGCCCAGAAACTCCCTCCGCCCAGTCCGCTGTTTGCAGGACCCACCGCACCGCTCCGCAGGGTCCGGAGAGGAGACCGCTCCTGCGCGCCTCTTACTCCTACCGCCACGCCCAGGTCTGTGTGGCGCGCGCTCCCTGCCAGGTTTCGCTTTGCCCAGCCCGTGCCCACCTTTCTCTCTTCCCCGGGGGAAGTCAGCCGAGTGCAGCGCCCTCAGGTACTGGACGGTCATCTCGAGGATCTCCGCCTTCTCCAGCTTCCCGGAAGTCTGTAGCAGGAGAAGGTTGCTCACCGAGCGAGCAGGCGCAGGCCAGCCCCGGCGGGAAGGTGCGCGGTTCCATCTGGAGAGGACTAGGAGCGGCGCTGCTGTGCACAGCGCACGGTGCCTGGGACTCAGCGCTCCGGCCAGAGAAGGAGGCTCCCGTATAGGCCCTCTCTGTCCCCAGACCCCGGCATCCAGGTCGCGGGTGGCAGCAGAGGGTCCCCGGCATCTAGTACCCTGTTCTCAGTGCCATACATTACCTGCTTCGCCAGGGCCATGGGCACCGTCTTGCCCAACTCGTTCAAACAGCGGTTAATCCGGTCCCTCCTCCGCTTTTCTATCACTTTGTGGGAAACGCGGGTTCTCTGCGAACAGAAGTTTGTGAATTTCCGATGGCTTTACCCAGGGAGTGGAAATCTCCATGGAAATCCCCTTGCCCACCGTCTTCCCAGCTCCCATTGCTGCCCAGGAGCTCGCCCCGGGAGGGGTCCCTGCCTCTCCACACCTGGGTAAAACGAGCTCCGCCCTCCTTCACCTGTGTTGGCGCGCTCCCGTCCAGCCTCCCTACTTGCTGGGCTACACCCCGAGCTGAGGGCCAGGGCTGTGGGGAGGTGGGCCTGGGCGCCTCCCGGGTTCAGGAGTCTCCTCCCTCTATCCTCATCCCCTTCCCAGACCACTCAGAATTCCTTTACAGGAGAAGTCACGCGTGGTCACGTCCCTGCCTTCTGCGCAGCCAGGTGGCCGCTGGGGAGTCAGTGCCCCACCATCAAAGCGCAAGAGCCGTCCAGCCTCAGGGACTCACTCTGCGTTCCTTGAGCTTGTCTGACATCCTGGTGAGAGGGCGCCTCGGTGAGAGGCGGTGGGGCGCGGCACCGGCCACTCTCCGCCTGGTGCGCCTCTTTCAGGGTGCCAGGTAGACTGCCACCTCCCAGCTCCGAGGGGCTGCCTTATAAAGTGGTCATCCAGGGCTCCAAGTGCATTCACGAGTTGAATTATTCCATAGGATTAGGGAGCTGCGTTTGAGGGATGTATGCATTCAAGATCAGTTTTAAAGAAGTTAAGAAAAAAATTTAGCAGCCGAGGGGGGCGAGCTGGGGGTAGATCAGCTTTGTTAATCCACGTGGCCCTTCAAAGGACACGTGATTGGCGGGGAATAACATTTGCATGGCAACGGCCCCGGCTGGAAAAGGAGGCGGTAACTGGGGCCGGTGTCGAGCGAGCGCCGGTAGCCACAGGCGCAGAGCGCAGGGGCGCAGCAGCCGCGGACACCAGGGGGTGAGGACCCTCACAAAACAGTGTCGCCTCCTTTAGTCCCACCGCCGAGTCTCACACGATTGCCTGTTTACAAATCCCAGCAAGGGCGCAGTCCCAGCGCCCAGTGCGCTTTAAAGCCTGTCCAGAGCCATTAAAGTAATTAAGTAAGCCTTTAATAGGCTGTTCCGCTGGGCTCAAGGGAGAGCCCTTGGAGACGGAGGCGCCCCGTTTGTTCCCAGGCTTTTCTCACACGACTTGGTGACACGTCCATCTCCCCCCTTTTTGTTGACACCGCTTTATTTGTCCGGACATCCCGGCAGGTGTGGGCTGCGGCTGGCACACGAGGCTTCCGCGCTGCACCGCCCCTCCCGTCTGCCTTTGGCACGCGACGCTCCCCCTTCTCCCTGACCACGTCGCTCGCTTTCTTTTCTCCCCGCTCGGGCCCTCTTCGCGGGGATGGGGGCACGGGGGAGGGGAAGGGGCTCAATTTGTAGCCTCTTATCCTATACGAAAATGTCCATTGAAAAGTATGAATAGTTTCATGGGGCTACATTTTAATAATGCCAGAGGGTGGGGGAGGAGAGGCAGGCAGGCAGGCTTGTGTGTGTGGTGTGAGGGGGGTGGTGGGAGGGTTGGGGGGGGGGCAGCACAGAGAAGAGGAGGCCGAGAAGAAAAGGGGGCATGCAGCTGGCCCAGGCGAGCATTATGCAACGTCACCTGCGAGCGGGGGCGCCTACAGACCCCTATTCATTTGCCTAATTTTGGCCAATTTAACAAACTTCAGGAGAAATTATTGTGGCTTTGTCAGGGAGGGTGAGGCCTTCTGATCGAATTAACAGCATGTTTTGATCCGGTAAATGTCGTTAGAAAGGGAGAAACAATCGCGCTTAGAGGGCTCCGAGTAATGCGCCCGAGTGGAGACGCCAAAGCGCACGGCGCACAAAGGGGGCAAGTAGCTGCCACAGGGAACTTTTGTGCCCGCCCATCGCCCAAGTTTTGACACAGAAAGGCATTATTTCATACTTGAATACGTCTAATCCAACGATTGTCCATTTTCGGCAAACACGCTTTCACAGCATTGTTAACTTGTTACGTGCCCCTTTCGCGGACGCCCCTGCTTAACGTCCGAGGGCCGGAGAGCGCGGACACTTTGGGCATCAATATTTGTCGCTGCAGAGGGCTCCGTGAACTTAGGGACGTTGATCTCTTTTTCATGGCTTTAGAGAGCGAGTATCTGGGGAGGGGGCGGAGGGAGGGGAGGCACCGACAGAAACCAGGGAGGACGTTTGCTGGCCGGCCCCAGGGGAAGGAGGGGGAGGGCTCTCCGCTGGCTGCGCCTCTGCCGCAGCCTGGACCATCCGCCAGGGGCCGGGGCTTGTCCCCCACCAGCGGGGCTCGCTCACAGTCTGCTGCCTTGGACCCGCATTCTGGGGGCTCCAAGCTTGCAGTGTGTGTGTGTTTGGGGCGGGGGGGGGGGAGCTTTCTTGCAGATGGAATCTATGAAAATGGCTTTTGTTTCATGACCTGACTTGGAGCCTAGGAGCTCTCGCCTTTTTCTAATCGGTTCCATTTGAGAAACCAGGCGTCTCCTTAGACAGTCTCCCCTCCTTTTCTGCTCTCCACCTCCCCTTCAATTCTCTCTACTCCGCTGACGGGTGGCAAGGCCCCCCGCTCTCCCCTTGAGCGTGGTTAGTTCTTTGCAGAGTGGGGGGGGGGAGCCCTGCTCTCCCGTGGGAACTAGGGAGCTCCTAGAGCGCAGAGGCCACCCCAGTGCCCTGTGGGGCGCTGGACCAGCCAGCAGCCTACCTGCCTCCAGCCCGGGAGGTGCTGAGCTCAGTCCGCACCGCCAGGGTGCCCTCTCTGTCTGGCTTTCGGTCTCCTCGCGAAGTTTCTTTTCTACTTCATGCCAGACTGGACAGGACCCACACCCTCCCGCAGGTTACTCTGCCAGCCGGGGGTGCCCTCTCAGGGGTTGTCAATTTCTGTAGATTCACTGGCGCACAAAGGGATTAAACTGGAACTCTTATCATCCAAATTAACTAATGTGAATGGGTAAAAGGGAGCGCGCACACTTCTCACCCCCACACCCCCTTTGAAGCCAGCGGACTAGGCGTTGATCCTCTTACTGCTGGTGTTAACCACCAGCTGCAGGCACCTTTCATGCCCACATTTCATTCTGTGCAAACTGTTTAATTTCCCCTGTGTGCTGGGGAGCCGGGCTCCGGGGCTAGCCCAGGGCTGCAAGTACCCATGTGTGTTTGGAGGCCCAAGTGAACAGAGGGCGAATGTGTGGGCGGAGATGGGCTGGAGAGGTGCGCACCCTCATGACCTTCTCTCGGGGCTGCAGCTCTTCCTGGGGGACTGAGGACTCCTCTTCCTGGTCAGGTGAGGGAAAGGGTGTTCCATTTCTCCCTTACCAGCCTGAAGGCTGGAACCACCGGCAGTGTGGCCAGGGACCCTCCTAGCCATCTCCTCCTTAACCCTCCTCCTCCAGCGGTGATAGTGTTCCCGGATCTTCACCTTGTTTCCGCCCAAAATGAGAGCAGAGCAATGAAGAGCGGTTCAGATTTCAGCTCCACCACCTACAGGGGGGAAGCTATGGGCTGGTCACTGAATCAGGTCCCTCTTCTGTAAAATGGAGATAATTACTGTACCTACAGGTCACAGGTGGCCACTGGATTGAAGTCAGCAAACATAGGCAAGACATCTAAAACCAGACTTCCCTACTCAAGGAACGGCGTTATTTTGCATGGAAATCTCTTCTTGTTACATAAGTGGCTCTAATAGAGCAGTATTTGTGGGGTTTGCAGTGTTGTATGGTACTTTCATATTTTTTAAGATATATTTCCCTTGATGTCAGAGAGGAAGGGAGAGGGGGAGAGAGAGAAACATCAATGGTGAGAGAGAATCATTGATCGGCTGCTTCCTGCACGCCCCATACTAGGGATTGAGCCTGCAGCCAGGGCATGTGCCCTGACCAGGAATCGAACCTGGAACCCTTCAGTCCACAGGCCAATGCTCTATCCACTGAGCCAAACCAGCCAGGGCTATTTTCATATTTTTATCTCATCGCTGAGAAAGCTTCACTCTCCCTGAAAAAGTCCCAGTAATTTCTTAAATTGACCAAAATTGGGCAAATGAGCCTTTGGAAGCCCTTCCACAGGTGACGTCACCTAGTGCTTGCTGGCCAGCTGTGTTCTCCCAGCGCGGGAGCCTGAAAAAGGCTCTAAGCGCGTGGCCTCTCCACAGCATAGTCATGTCAAGTGATTCAAACGATAAGCACTAAAATCGAAGCGAAGCTGGGAAGGAAGACTGCTTAGAAATGAGACAGTGCTGAGTAAATATTAGTCTGCGTTTAGACCCCTGGAGAGACATGCATGCACACGGTCATGGCATTATAGAAGGGGACAGTGCCATGAATACCCTGTACAGAATTGGAACAAGCAGGGCTAGCAAGCCCCCTTGTTTGGGGAAGCCTTTCAATCGAGGCAGTTAATCCATCCACTGGTTCAGCCTGGAAGTCCCCACCTTGGCTCTCGCTATCATTCCAGGGTGGCCATTCCTACCTGGGATTTGCCCATCAGGTAGCCATCAGCTGTCCAGTGCCAAATGGTGGCCTCCAGCTTTGGCCTGAGCTGTGCTTTTCAAGCTTTGAAGTGCTCGAATCAGCTGGGGATCTTGTTAAATGCAGGTTCTGATTCCCTGAGGTCACGTTTACGCTGCTCAGTGTGGTTGTGTTGAAGGAAGGAAGGAAAACTGGGATGAGAGCCCCCAGGATTGTTTGGGCATCAATGCTGGAGCTAATTCCATAGGCAGTCTCTCACATGGCCCCATCGGGTCATAGTTCACCGTTTACCTTTGGACTTTTAAACGAACTAGGGGAGCCCAGCCGGTGTGGCTCAATGGCTGAGCATCGACATATGAACCAGGAGATCAGGGTTCGATCCCCGGGCAGGGCATATGCCTGGGTTGCAGACTTGATCTTCAGTGGGAGACACTGCAGGAGGCAGCTGGTCGGTGATTATCTCTCATCATTGATGTTTCTAACTCTCCCTCCCTCTCTGAAATCTATTTAAAAAATATTTAAAGGACTAGGGGAAGTGTAACTATAACCACTGAGAGAGAAAGAATACTTTTAGGGAGACTGCAGGATAGATGAAGGTATTGCTTTCCTTTTTTTTTTTTTTTTTTTTAATGTTAACATCACTTAGAAGTATGTTACAGATGCTGTGAATGGTGTCCATAATGGGCTTTGATTATTCTAGGCAACTGGCTTTCTTTAGGAGCTGATAATTACGGCTTTTGCTCTGTGTTAATTTGAGCGACCATCCAGAAGTGATCACTGAGGAGTTTTGGCTTGGAAAGAAGGGGAGTTCTTTTCACAGGATAAAGGTCTTATCTGCTTTACAGGGGCAAATTTGCACAGAAAAATAGATATACGTTACTGAAAAGAAGAGGTAATTGCAATACATAACATAGAACGTGGGGAAGAGTTTCCTGTTGAGGAGAAATATAAATTGCAGGAATGTTAACAGCACGTTCCACTGTATGGCAGTGAGCAAGACGTCTGATAGGCACCCAGTCTGTGCAAGCAGGAGATGGCCAGGCCCCTTCCCTCCCGCTCTGCCACTTTCACTCACTCACCCGCAGATTCAGCACTTACTCTGTGCCGGGCACTGGGCGGGCAACACTGGAGCCCCTGAGGAAAATAACAGAGCTTTTGGAGAATCTCAAAGTTTCCGAGTGAGAAAAGAACCTGGCAAAGGGGATGGCCCCTAGGCCTGACCCCCACCCCTCATTTACCTGTTTGTTGGTCCACCTCCCGGAACATGCCCCCCATGGCTTGGAGTTTTAGTTCACTTTGTTTCTTTATATTAATCTGAGCAATTAGGCATTAATTCAAGGATTGGCAAACCCTCGCCTTTAAGAACTGTGTGGCCTCCGTGAGCACGAGGGACTCTCGTTAGGCTGAGTTGATATAACTGGGTTTTGTTCCTCTTGAACGCCCGGTAAAGGAGGCCGCCAAGAAGACAGCTTTTGACTCAGATGGAGTAAAACCTGGTGTGTCTGTTTCCCGCGGCTGCTAGAAAAAATGACCGTCAACTTGGGGCTTAGAACAACAGAAAGTTCTCTCTCACCAGCTGGAGGTCAGCAGTCTGTGGTCAGGAGCACGGGCTGCCATCAGGTGTCAGCCGCCGCCTGCTTCCTGCGGGGACTAGAGGAGAACCTGGTTCTGTCCTCGTGGCTCCGTGGTGGCCAGCGTTCCTTGGCTGGTGGGCGCCTTCCTCCAGCCCCCGCCTCTGCGGCCACATGGCCTTCTCTTCTCTTCTCTGGGTCAGATGTCCTGCTTCCTGTATGGGCACTTACAGTTGCACTCAGGGCCATCTGGATAATCTCCCCGACTCAGGGTGCTTCCCTTGATCAAATCTGCAAAGTCCGCGTTTGCCACATAAAGCGATGTTTATGGGTGTCGGGAATGGGACCATGGCCGTCTTTGGGGGACCATGGTTTAGCCTCCCACACCGGGTTAAACGCCACAGTGGGTGCTCAGACAGCACCTGTGTACTCTCTGATGCCTTGGCAACAAGGCCACCAGAAGTGGCAGAGGCCTGGGCAAGAGGAAAGGGGAGAGTAAAAGGAAATACGTTCTGCTTCCCAACCTTGCAGAGCTATGCCCCCCAACCCTCCCTACACAGTCTTCTTCCTTCTTCTTTCTGCTGCTTTCCCTTCTCCTTTCTTACCGCCTTGGCGTCACAGGGCCCCTTCCCCCAGGCCTCAGCATTGTAGCTGCTGTGATACGTTAATGCTGCATGATGAGTGAATCTGGAGTTTGCTAACCTAGGACCCTCATTCCCATTTAACACATTGTTTGCAGGACACACACTGGCTCTGTCTCAAAAGTAGATAATTAAGCCCGGCCTTCATGGCTCAGTGGTTGAGCATTGACCCAACCAGTAGGTCTCGGTTCAATTCCTGATCAGGGCACATGCCCAGGTTGTGGGCTCTGTCCCCAGTGTGGGGAGTGCAGGAGGCAGCCAATCAATGATTCTCTCTCATCATTGATGTTTCTGTCTCTCCCTCTCCCTTCTTCTCTGAAATCAATAAAAATATATCTAAAAACGAACAAAAAAACCTAGCTAATTAAGACCCCACCTTCTCCCCACTCTTTCCCAATACTCCCTCTTCTAGTTGGCTACTGGTCTTTTGAAAATGTCATGCTCATGCTTACTGGGACCTGTGACTTAAAGAGCTCTGGATATAAATTCTAACTCTGCTAACGGGTGGTCTTGGGCAAGTTGCTGCCCCTCAGCTTCTGCATCTATAAAACAGAGATGATGGTTCCTACCTCTAGGTCTGTTGAGGGGACTCAATGAGGTAATGTTTGGTAGTCCCTGGCATGATGTCCACACCATAGGAGGTGCACAGGGGATGAGATCTTAATGCGTGGGTGTGGATGTGCACCTGATCTATTCCTGGAGCAGTGCTCATATTACAGTTGGAAACAGAACCCCATGTGCTGTCTTTTAGGAGTTTATTGAGTGAGACGGAGTCAAACAGAGAATCCTATATAATAAAAGCCTCATATGCTAAGTGTCTGACCATTCGGTCGACCAGTCGCTATAACATGCACTGACCACTAGGGAGCAACTGCCCCGACTGGTAGGGTTAGCTTGCTGCTGGGGTCCAGCCGATCAGAACTGGGCCAGATGGGCTGAACACACCCTGGAGCCTCCCCGGCCCCGATCATGCACCAGTAGGGTCCCTTGGCCTGGCCTGCGCCCTCTCGCAATCTGGGACCCCTCAGGGGATGTCAGAGAGCCAGTTTCAGCCCTATCCCCGCAGGCCAGGCCGAGGGATGTGCACTGGGCCTCTAGTCTTATATAAGCGGACAGGGGTGCGATGGCAGGAGAAACTCAGGGAGGACTGCCTGGAGGAGATGATGCATGAACCAAGCCCTGAAGGATGAGTGTATTGGCTCCCTAGGGCTGCCACAGCAAATTACCACAAACCTGGTAGCTTAAGACAATAGACATTTACCTTCTCACAGTTCTGGAGGCTAGAAGTCCAAAATCAAGGTGTCAACAGAACCAGGCACCACCTGAAGGCTCTAGGGGAGACTTTCTTCCTTGTCTCTCCAGCTTTTGGTGGCCCCACGTTCCTTGGTGTGTGGCAGCATGAGCCCAATCTCTGCCTCTGTCTTCATGTGGCTTTCCATGGTCTCGCCTCCTCTTTTTATAAGGACACTTGTCATTTAATGTAGAGTTTGTGAAGGACCTCGACCAAGGAGGGCTCCTGGGATTCTCAGGACAAAGGTGCGACGGTTTCAAGGAGGAGGAGGAGCCCAGCAGGATCCGATGCGGAGAGAGAGGAAAATGTTTATAGGGTTCCCAGGGCCCATGGGGATTGAGCCTGGAGGTCTTCATCAACGTCTGCCAGTTTCTGCAAAGTGGGGG
This sequence comes from Corynorhinus townsendii, assembly GCA_026230045.1. Taxonomy (NCBI): domain Eukaryota; kingdom Metazoa; phylum Chordata; class Mammalia; order Chiroptera; family Vespertilionidae; genus Corynorhinus; species Corynorhinus townsendii. The sequence goes on along the minus strand of JAPDVU010000003.1, from coordinate 8,709,480 downwards.
ACACAGAAAGAAGGCTCACTGGCTTTCCCTGACCTGGACTGTGAGGACATGGCTGTTTCTCAGCTGATGAAGTCATGCTGTGTGCCGGAGAGACAGCCCTCCCAGTAAACTACCAGCTGGAGTTGATGAGGTGTATCTTGGACCAGACAGCTCCGGACTCTGTTGCTTGTGGGGCTGTGCAGTACTGTCCTGCTCTTCCTTCTCAGAGGCTAATAGCCATGATGCTCTGCGTGCAGACAGACAGCACCCCGTACCTCTCAGGCACTGCACTCTGCCGGCACTAAGTGCTTTGCAGAGCTGTGCTCCTTGAATCCTCACAACAATGAGAAAGGCATTGTGTTTAATTCAGAGAGAAAAAGAGACTTGGGGGAGTCAAGGACACATAAGGGTACTTAACCATTAGCTGGGAGAGCCAGATGCAAACTGAGGTGGATCTAACCCAGAACCGTGCCCTTTCCAGCCTCGCTGAAGCCTTGAGCCCACTGAGATTACAAGTCCTGGGAGAGAGAGACCTCTCAGCGAGGGACTCGCCCGCCTTCCAAGGACCAAGTGTAGCTGCTGCTTCACAAAGCAGGGGGGCAGTTCTCAATGCCCAGACCTGTGGATCTGTCCTCCCCCTCCTAGCCCCCTAGTTAGCTTTGAGCTCTCACGCTCACTCTTTACATTTCTGAAACTCCAGTGAAGAGCAATGGCTTCTGAACTCTCTTACATATCAGAAGCCTTCTGACCTCACACATTCCTGGGTTCCTGTCCCAGACTTGTTAAAAAGAATCTCTGAGGGCATGGTCCTCAGATCTGTGTCTTAAAAAGAGAGAAACTTATTGGATAATTCTGATAACACTACTATGCAATAGCTTGTCATAACATGAGATTATGTGGTTATCCATTGGCATTAGTTCTGGCAGGTGAATTGGATAATGAACATGCATTGGTGTTTCAAAATCTTTTCTATCACTGGTTTCTAATATGTTCTTTTTTTATTGTTGTTGTTAATCCTCACCCGAGGATATTTTTTTCTGTTGATTTTTAGGAAGAGTAGAAGGGAGGGGAAGAGACATAGAGAGAGAAACATCGATGTAACTAGTTGCCTCCTGCATGTGCTCTGACCAAGGCTGCAAACGTGGTACATGCCCTTAAGCAGAACCAAACCCAGGACCCTTCAGTACTTGAACCAACACGCTATCCACTGAGCCAAACTGGCCAGGGCCTGATCTGTTCTTAATAAGGCCATCTGTGGCCTCTTTGTGGATGATGGTACTTGACTCCCTCACCCCTTACCTTCTTATTCCTTTGCCTGATGTGCGAGGCTCATTTTGAGAAGGTAAAAGGTATCAGTGTTAAGAATTTGGGAGCAGAGCAATCCACCTAGTGCTGACTCTCCAGGATGCGGGAGGATTTGGAGGGATGGGGGTTGGCTGCTGCCCTCTAGTGGATAGAAGTGTTCAGCAACTTCTAAGAGAAGGCCTGACCCACTTAAAAAGAAACTGGATTCAGTTGAATTCACTGTTTGGAGACCTGCTGTGTCTCGCCTGGGCGAGTCACCTCTCTGGCTGCAGCATTCTTATGTATAAATTGGAAGGTTGGACAAAGATATCAGTGAATGGGGAGTCCGCTCGTCCAGGGGGCTGCGTGAAGTGTAGGCAAGGACGCAGGCGTGACAGCCCTGCGCCATCACACAAGACGCTCCCCTGGGGATCCTGGGCCTTGGCACCTGGCACAGTGCAGCACAGGCAAGGTGCTCAGTAAACTCTGTTGAAGGAGGAGGGCAGAGGGAGGAAAGGAAGATTGCTGGACTTGCTTCTGGAGGTGGCAGATCAAGATTGAGTCTTGTGAAGTGTGTGTGTGGGGGGGAGTCTGGGGGTACTGCAGCCCTTCACGTTGGAAGCCTGGCTGAGAGGTGAAGGCATAGCTGCTGTGGGGGTCAGGCTGCTCCCCCACCCCCACCCCGAGGGTGAGGAAACGCCTGGATTCTGACTCCAGAGGCTTGGAACCACCTGAGTTCTTTGACTGTCAGTATAAGCGGGTGTCCTGCCTGATGGAGCTGGGCAGGGGTCAGTACAACATGGTTTCTCTGCAGGGCAGTTTGCGGGGAGGTACTGCCAGGGGCCTTTTCTGACTACTAAACCAGTGCCTGAGCAGGAGCGGTCTCCTTCCCCACCAAGCAGGAGGCTGTGTGGCTGATGGCCACAGCCAGGGGCTTTTGTCCACCTGCCTCCTTGTGCATCTCTGCACTGATGGGACCCCAGCCTGGGAGGAACCACAGGGGAACACATAAGGAAAGAAAGTGGAAGGTTTGGGGAAGGGCATTAAAAGAGAAGGAGAAAAGAGAAGAAAATAAGTATAAGATTAGCAGATTTTATTAGTTAACTAGAGACCCAGTGCACAAATTCGTGCATGGGTGGGGTCCAGCCAGCCTGGCTCCAATCAGGGTGGATCGGGGTCGAGACTATCAGGAGGAGGAGATGGCGGGAGGTTGGCTGGCTGCCCTGCCCCAGTAGGGGCCCAGTCAGGGCTGGGTTGGCTGGCGGGGAGGGACCATCGGCATTGGCCGGTGGGCCCCACCCCCAATTAGGGTGGGGGGCCGATTGGTGGGGCCAGCTCGGGGAGAGGCTGCGGGCAGTAGTCACTGGCCTTGCCCCTGATTGGAGGGGGGGGCCCATCGGGGCGGAGCTGCCTGGGGGAAGGAGCTGCGGGCCTATCGTGGTGGTGGGGGCCAATCGGGGGTGGGGCCAGTGGGAGGAGGGGCCGAGGGTGGTTGGCTGGCTGACCCTGCCCCTGATCGGAGTGGGGATGCCTATTCGGGGCATCCCCACTGGCTGGGGGGGGAGGGGCCGCTGGCTGGGGGGGAGGGGCCTCGGGCTGATCAGGGTGGTGGAGGCCCATCAGGAGCAGGGCCGGCCAGGGCAAGGGGCTGCAGGAGGTTGGCTGCTGGCCCCTCCTACAATCAGGTGGTTCACTGGCACAGTGGGCATCATAGTGATGGGTTGTTCTGGTTGTTACAGCGTTTAGGTCGCTGGCTTTTTATATACATAGATTCCACAAACATTTACCAAGCACCTCTTTTTACTTGGTGTGAAGGTTAATTTTATGTGTCAACTTGGCTAGATCATGGTACCCAGATATTTGGTCAAATACTAGTGTACATGTTGTTGTGAAGGTATTTTATTAGATGTCATTAACATTTAACTCAGCAGACTCTGGGAAAGCACATTATAGGGTAATATAGTCCTCTTGTGAATAAATATATGTAGAATCCAGTAAAGCAGACTCAGAACCCCAATTTCAGGATTTTCTATGTTAGTTTTTTAGCATTTTACTTTTTGTTTCTTCATTTCCATCTTTGTAGTTATGGTATAGATTTTTACATTTGAGGCAGGAATCATATAGTCTTTTGTAGTAATACCTTGAACATCACCACTTTGAAAGGTTTTACCAGGTGTACCGGGTAATAATGCGGATTTTGTAATAAAAGAAAACACGATTAATTTCAAGAGAAACATCAAAAGTGCTTTATTCAAAGTAATGTCCATCGCTAGCTACACATTTCCCCCATCTTTCAGGTAATTTGTGGATACTGTCCCAATAGAACTTTTCTTGTTTTGAGGCAAACCATTCAGAGACCCAATTTTGCACTTTGAAGTGCTGCTCAGAAAGTGCGTGTGCTATCAATTGGAACAAGTGGTAATCTGAAGGAGCAAGGTCTGGTGAATATGGCGGGTGGTTTAATACTTCTCAGGCAAGATCTTTTAACGTGTCTTTAACTGGTTTTGAAGTGTGTGATGGTGTGTTATCATGAAGCAAAATTACTTTGCCGTGTCTTCTGGAACATTCTGGTCATTTTATGATCAAAGTGTAGTTCACATTGATTGGTAGCAATCAGTATTAACGGTTTCACCTGGTTTTAGAAGCTCATAACACACCACACCTTCCTGATCCCACCAAATGTAGAGCATTGTCTTCTTTCCGAAGCTTTGGCTTTGCAGTTGATGTTGATGGTTGACCTGGTGTGAGGCCACTGCCAGCATGGCCTGAGTTCAGAGACCTGGAGAAAGGGCTGATGCGCAAATTAATACACAAGACAAGAAGTATAAATTTGGAAATTATGGGGGAAGCCAGTTGTGAACTTGGTTCGAGGGACCAAGTTCCACTGAGTCTCCGTTCCCATCTGCCTTTTATTTACTAGAATACACAATTGCTTTTTAGGAATGCAAACAGACATATCAAAGGTGATGTTTAGTAAACAGTAAAGAGATCACCAGTTTTGGGGGGTTGCCTGCAGCTATTGAGTCAGCAGCAGGGAATAACAATGCAGACATTCAGCCTGCTGACCTGGACTTCTCGCATTTATATTAATTACTGTTGATCTTGGATTCCGGCACCTGGATCAACCCATGATTTTGTGCATTTGGGATTCTCAAAATAAATCCACTTTTCATTGCCAGTCACAATTCGATGCAAAAAAGACTTTCTTTTGTGCTGCTGAAGCAACATTTTACTGATGACTTTTCAGTTTTCCATTTGTCTTTCGTTCAGTTGATGTGGCACCCATTTTCCTTCCTTTAAAATCTTTCCCATTGCTTATAAACCATCGGAAATTGTTTGCTGAGCAACGTTTAATCTTTCTGCAAGCTCTTTTTGAGTTTGACACACATCTTCATCCAATAATGCTTGTAATTGTCAGTCTTCAAACTTTTTTGGTTGACCTGGACGTTCTTTGTCTTTCACATTGAAATCATCACTTTTAAAGCAGCATTCACAAGTATCTTAAGATGGAGCATGTTCACCAAAGCTTCCCTAAGTATTCAGCAGCACTTTTCTTCAAAATAAAGTAATGAATTAAAACGTTCCGCAAATGCTCTTTTTTTTGGCACAAAATTTGACATTTTTAAGCATAAAAATATCTATGATGCTAACACCTTCAGAAAATTTGACATATGAAGTTTTGAAGCTTGCTGTCAATACAACAAAATAGCATACATATCAAATCGCATATATATCAACATATGTGTAACTCCATCTATTGAAAAAAATCCGCATTATTAACCGGTACACCTGGTACTTGTTCACATTGCATCTTTCTGCAAACCACTATCAAACCTACACATCCCTATTGCTCTCTGTTAGAAACCAAAGTGTTAGCATTTTAAAAGATTAACCATTTATAAAAACAACATAGATGTTTGTATAGTCAAGAATAAATTGTTGATAGTGTCAATGGCTTTTGAGTCCGTTTTACAGTTTTAGTTATAATTTAGTAATTTAGTTGTGCTTTAGAAGTAGGCATTTCACACCAGCCACTTTGTAGCCGGTCATTGAATGTCAGTTTCTTGGGTGTTTCACATTTTAGATTCTGGGAGACTTTCCTTCTGCATAAAATACTAGTATAAGCCAACTATTCATTTGATGAAATATTGCAACAAACATATGAATCAGGGAGTATCAAAAGACAATGGATTAAGCTGAAAATAAGAGAGAAAATTCAACTTGTCATTGATAAAATCCTGGGCGCTTGGTAAATAGTCAACACTTGTAATTTGAAATAAATAAGGAATTATTCCCCAGTGTGTATCCTAAATCCAGAAGACCCTGGAATATACCGAACTTTGAGTGGGCTAGGGCTAGGGCGAAATTAAAACTAATCTAGAAACCAAAACCAAATTCATATTCGGGGGAAAAATTCGAAGGCAGTGCAATCCTCTCATAAGAATGTTTTGGTAAAGGGTGGCAGAGAAGGCTAGTTGTTAACTTCCCAGACTCCTCTGCAGTTAGGTGTGGCCCTGGGCAGAGTTCTTGCCCGAGGATTGTGGGTCCCCTGAGTCCCACCTGGGGGCCTGGCCCATAAAATGCCCCCTGCCACTCTTTCCAGTTTCCCCTTTGAGTGGCTCCAGTGGGGACCAGCCTCGGGGCAACTTTGGAAGGAGGTTGTGAAGATGTGGAGCCTGGGGGTGGAAGGGAGCCGGGTTCTTGCCGGGACCCCTGGGAGGAGGGCTGCCAACCAGGACATGCGCTTTCGCTGTAACCCAGCAGAGGTAGGCCTTTATTGCGTGAAGCTAATGACGTGGGGATCGGTCACTACAGCAACATAAAGATTATAGGAACGAGTCATTTCAAATGTTGGTCGCTCAGCGAATCATCTTTCACCCTTTAGCTCATCTTTGATAATAAAATAATAACCATCCTTTACTGATGTTCATTCCAGGAGCTGTTGGAGCACTGAACGGTGTCTGGTGTTCACCGTGGTCCTTTGAGGTAGGTAATATTTGTATCTTCTTTTCACAGATGAGGAAACCAAGGCATGGATGTTAAAGTAGCTTGCTGGGGTCACAGGGCTTGTCCATGGGAGAGCTGGGTTCAAAGGCAGGCGGTCTGGCTCTATAATCTCTCCACTAATTGGCTGTTACTGACGATGAGAGTTTCGCAGGAGACCCCTGCCGGTTGGTTGACAGGAAGAGCATTCCAGTGCTTCAGAAACCAAGTCTCCGGCTAGGGAGTGAAGAGGTTTAAGTTGTGCAACTCAACACCCTTGTTCTGAAAGTGGCCCCTCGTACCAGACCTGGGGGCTGCAGGAGGTGGATCCCTAACTCCTGCGCAGGCTTCGTGGATTTGTCCAGCCTGCAGGAGGAGCAGCAGAAAGCGCTGAAATCCGTGTCCCGAGAGCTGCTGCAGTGACATTATTTACCCAGGTCATGTTTTACTTCTGGCGGTGCGATTAAATCTAGAAGGCCCGTGTGATTTCCACACTCTGCTTTAAACAATAATTAGCATCACCGATCTGTCTGGAGCTTGGGTAACTCACTGTGCCTTGTTTTCTCATTGGCTGAGCCGCATCACAAAGAGTCACCCCAGATGCCACACCCTCCCCTCTAGCACCCACTCTGGGAGGTCACAAGAAAGCAGCAGCATATGGCAGTGTTATCACTGAGCTGGATTTTGCCCACTGATCTAATTACATGTTGCCCAATAGCCTATCTTCCATGAGCAAAATAGCCGCCAAGCCAGAGACACTTGCTTCAGCGGCCTTGGCCTCTAAGAAATTCTTTCCGCCTTGGGATGTGTTTGATGGTTTCAGGTGAAATACTTTCCTGGGCCTCAGATTTGCTGGTGAGTTGTGTCATGAAGTATCAGTGCAGGCCACGCAGGAATGAGAACGATGTCAGAAAGTATTCCAGGACAGCGGGGAGAAAATACACCCGGGAAATGTTGAAATGTTTCATAAGCGAGTGCAGCCCGTTCCCAAGCAGACCTAACTGGCTGGACTTGCATTTTGCCCATTGGCTAAGTTGTGAGGCTGCCAAGGAAAACCATCATTGAAGGCCACACAGGTGAGGTGTGGCGCCACAGACCCGGCCCTACCCGCTTCTTGCAACAGGGACGGATTGAGGACTCCGCAGGAGGCACACTGTTCTGTCTGAACAGGGAAGCCCAGCCCCTTCTGCATGAAGCTCTGTCAGAGGGCAATGCTCGGAGGAGACCTCTGGGTGGCTGCGAGCAGTGTGGGGTGACTGAGCCGCCACCTGAGCCTGTCACACCACCCAGTGGGCTGTTGCCAGCACTCGCCTTATCTGGGCGGCACAACCTTCTCAGAGTGAACTGGGATGTTTGCATCCCACTGGATGTGTATTAATTTCCTCCTACTACTGTGACAAATCGCCACGAGCTTAGGGTAACTCACAACACAAACAACACAAATGTATTCTCTTCTGGTTCTGGAGGTCAGAAACCCGAAATCATTTTCACAGGGCTAATGTCAAGGTGTGGACAAGGGCGGTTCCTTCTGAAGGCGCCATCGGAGAATCTGTTTCCTTGCCTTTCTCAGTATCTGTGGACACCTGTGTTCCGTGGCTTGTGGTCCCTTCCTCTGTCTTCGCCATCATCACCTCTCCCTCTGCCTTCCTCTTAGGAGGACACTTGTGATTTCATGTAGGGTCCCCCCAGATAATACAGGGTCATTTCTCCACCTCGGGCCTTAATTTAATCACATCTGTACAGTGCCTTTTGCGTATGAAGTGACATTCACAGGTTCTGGAGATTGTGCCATGGATATCTTTGGGGGCAATTGCTCAGCCTCCACACTGGGCCAGGTGGACTGCCCTCACAGGTGGAGGCTCAATTTCTCATGAACTGTTCCCGGGAGCATGTGAGGGCAGGGGGTGGGGGGGGGGGTCGGGCTGGGAGAGATACTCCTGTATTTTGGGCCTTTTGAGAACTATTCAGTCATGTTGGGTGCACACTTTCATTCTTTTTTTTTTTTTAATTTTTTTTTTACTGAGAGGAAGGGAGAGAGAGAGATAGAGAGTTAGAAACATCGATCAGCTGCCTCCTGCACGCCCCCTACTGGGGATGTGCCCACAACCCAGGTACATGCCCTTGACCGGAATCGAACCTGAGACCTTTCAGTCCACAGGCTGACGCTCTATCCACTGAGCCAAACCGGTTTCCACGCACACTTTCATTCTTTATCGCTAGAAAGTCTGTCTCGTTGGTTACGCTCCACGTCGGTTTCTTTCCTGGAGTGACAACAGCAGGATCTCTCAGTAGAGCCAGTCTGGTTCAAGGGCCTTCATGAACCTCAGAGCCGTGTAGAGGGAAAGCACAGAATACACAGGAGGAGGCTGGGTTGCAGGCCTGGTTCTGCCCTAACTAGTTACCGGATCGCGATGAAGCCATCCACCCTGTCCCGGCTCAGCCTTTCAGCGTCCGTGGAGGAAGTGTGTCTACAGCTGACCCTGCCCCTCACACGCGGTCTGCAGAGCACTAGTTGCAAGAACAACTCTGTGGGGGGAAAGGGTGTGCAAGTAAGTTGGGGAAATGTCGTAGTGGGAGCATACTGCCAGTCCTCTTGGAGAGCCACATGCACTTACGCAGAGCAAAGGCTCTGAAAAGTCCTGCAGAAATCGTGTCATTCGATAACTCAAACCCACTGTGTCTGGATGACAAAGCACCTGCATTTTTTTTTTTTTTTGAGGAGCAGAGTTTGAGAAATAGTCATATGCTAGTGTCTAAGGAACTCTTGGTTTCTGCTCCTTTAGGATGACCTTTGACACTGAGCCATTTTGCCAATAAACTGGCCACTGAGAAGAATAAGAACTGCTCTGTGCTGCCTTACCTGGAGGCTTTGTTCATCTTCATCCTCAATTTTAAGTGGGGTGCGAAGCCCTAGGGCTAGAACGGGTGAGCCAGCCCTGACAGTGAGAGGGCCCAGAGCGGGGAGGGCTTTCTCCCTGCCACCTGCCCCTTTAACAGTCCTGAGTAATTCTTCAGCGTGTGCTGGGAGGTTAGCCCTGGGGATGAAGGCAGCAGAGGAGACCTCCAAGGTAATGCTGCGCAGAGCAAACGGCCCTCTTCTCAAGGCAGCGGCAGGGAAAGAAACAATCAGGCACTGAGCTCCCACGCGGGGAGGAGCTGTGCTTCCACCTCCTGTTAATCTGTAAGGCGGGTGTTATTCTCCCTGAGCAGGAAGACGCCCAGGGCAGAGAAGATAGGGACTTCGCCAGGGAGACAGGTCTGACTACTGGCAGAGCCGGGACTCAGCATCACGCCGTGAGCTGTGAGGAGGCAGGGTATGCGCCCACATAGAGAGCCACGGAGAAACGGGGCTGTGGGAAGAGTCCTGCGTAGGGAGTCAACAAAAGACCCAAGTTCAAGTCCTGGATCTGTGACTTTGGACAACTCACTGCACATTGCTGGTTTTCTCAAACGAAGAGGAGGCTGGGGACTGTCCTCTCTCAGCTGTGACGATGATCCACTTCCACTTGGGGGGCGACGGGGGGGGGGGGGGGGGCGGAGGTAGGGTGGGCGGGGACCTGAGCAGGTCTGGGAAAGAGGTTACAATTCGAAGGTAGAGGCAAGCAGGGACAAAAATAGGAAGCGAGTGAAAGCTTACATGCACTAAAAAAAAATTTATTGAGCACTTACTATGTGCCAGACACTGTTCTAAGTCCCCAGGACTCTATAGAGAACAAAACAGACCAAGCCCTTGCCCTCATCATGCAGCTCACACACTAGAGAGGAGACAGATCTACAGTATGGAATGTTGGGAGGTGATGAGCGCTACAAAAAAGATAGAGCACAGTGAAGGGGGCCAGGAGTGGGACTGTCTCCTAAACTAGAGGGTTCTGAGGCAAGGCCTCCTGCGAAGATGATATATTTTTTGGTTATTAATCTTCACCCAAGGATATTTTTCCATTGATTTTTAGAGAGACTGGAAGGGAGGGAGGGAAGGAGGTGGAGAGAGAGCGAGAGAGAGAGAAAGAGAGAAACATTAATGTGAGAGAGACACATTGATTGGTTGCCTTCTGCATCATGTGCCCTGACCAGGGCTGGGGATCAAACCTGAAACTCAGGTATGTGCCCATGATTGGAAATCAAACCCACAACACTTGAGCCCACAGGCTGATGCTCTAACTATTGAGCTACACTGGCCAGGGCACAAAGACTTGGAAGAGATGGAGGCGTGAGTCAGGTGGATTCTTGGAGATGAGACTTCCAAGAAGAGGAGCAGCCTGTGCGTGGGTACCAAGGATGGAGCGTGAAGGGTGACTCCGGGCTCAGAGACTGGCAAGGAGGCCAGCAGCGTGGCTGGAGGAGGGCCAAGGAGAAGGAGAGTCAAAGGATGAGACTGGTAGAGTTGAAAAATTTTTAGAATGTCAACATGTGGGGAGAAAACTCAGTGGTTCATCCATTATTCATGTTCAGTAACAACATTAGGAAAGTTTTCAATATTTCGTTACTGGGCCCAGGATTCTAGAGAGTGGGGCCTTCATCCCTGATCAGACTCTGCGTCTAGGAAACAAATGATCTAGGAATTGTCTCTCCCCTCTCTCTCCTCTGCGCTCTCAAGGACACCTGGGGGTCTGCTCATGGCTGACATGCACAGAGCAGTGGCTTTTAATATTTGTCACGTTTATATGTTGTATTACATGACGTTTGTGAACATGAACGTGGAAACCAGACTCTCCACTCCTGGATGTGTTGGGTTATAATATCGGGAGTTTCTTCCTCTTTAGAAGGAGCCCCTCTCAGTGGACTGTTCTGACTTTGCAACTAACTCGCTGTGATCTTGACCCGGTCACTTAAGTCCGTCTGAGGTTGGTTTCTTTCCCTGGACGTGGGTGAGTGTAGATCCGATGACCTGTAAAGTCCCTTTCCCTCCGAAAAGCCCTTGGTCTGCCCTCTCTAGCAAACATTTCTTTCTCAGCAGATCTCCTCTCAGAGGTCAAACCAGCAATTAACACCCCCCCCCCCACACACACACTTCTTTGCTTGTAGAACATGAATAATTCATAAGTGGGCTTGTGAAGTGGGACTGGAGGTCCCTTTGGTCAGTTCCCCTGTGGCCCGCATGCCCAGTGCTCACATACCAGAAAGGTTACCAAGGACAGATTCCAGTTTCCCCTCACACTCAGCCTCTCACCTCTAAGGTCTCTAAAAAAATAATCCAGCACATGATTGTACGGGGGGTGGGGGTGGGGGTGCAAACGTAGGTTCACAGTTGTTCATATGGAAAATAGGACCATAATTCATCAATAATTCAAGAATAAACTGTATTTATTACTCACAACTGTAAACCTACTTTTGCCCCACCCTGTATCTCACCAGTTTATCCTTTCAGAGCTGGAAGGCTCTTAAAGACCCTGTAGTTCAACGTCTTCATTTGACAACCAGGAAGCCGAGGTTTGGGAGGTCAGTGGCTTGCCCTCGGTGGGAATGCTCGATGGGGCCGAGCAAGGGCCGGACTCCTGTCCCCTAGCTCCAGCTGAGGCTCGTCCCCTCACCTCCCGTGGCTTCTATTTTGCCACATTCTAACCCTGACCCTCAAATTATGAGATGCCTCAAAATGTTTCTGGGGGATGGTGATGAAGAGCTTTGGAAGTAAGAAGTTTCTGTCTTGTTTTTAAATATACACTCGTAGACCCAGGGCAGTTGAAAGGTCAGCCAATGTCCCTGGAAAGGGAGAACAGTCCGTCTTCAATGATACACTTTACAAACCCCGAAAAGTAAGTGGAGAAGAATGGCACGCTCAAAATAATACTCTTCACCTCTACGAGTCCCAAGTTTCAGTTTTGCAAGATGAAGAAACCCTTGATCCAATGTAAGCATGGGGACTATAGTTAACAATACCGGTTTGAGTGCTTGGAATGTGCTTAGCAGGTCTTCAGTTACGGTTTCTCAACACACACACACACACCCCAAAAGGACAATGGTAGGTATGTGGAGACAGTGGATGTATTAATCAGCTTGATTTTGGTGATCACTTCACAATGTATATGTACCAAAACATCAAGTAATACACCTTAAACACACACAGTGTATATATGTTAATGATACCTCAATAAGGCTGTTAAAAAAAAAAAAAGAAAAGAAAAGGAAAGGAAAAAGAATATTCTTACCCCTCACTGCTGCATTTCATCTCTTTCATCACTAGGTGGCCCCCTGGCCAGCAAGCTGTATGGAGAATGCTGCTTTCCTGCACATCCTTTTTGGAGTGAAGGTAATGCTGCTTCCCTGCACATCCTTTTTGGAGAGAAGGTGCACGGAATGCAGTGCTTTCCTGCCTCTTAGAGGGGCAGGAGGAGGTGAGGCAGGGGCTTTTCAAGGGACCATGTGTTCTGGCAGCACCGTTCCTTTAACGGAGAGGCAGAGCTGAAGGGACCGGCTGTAATGAGAAGGAACAGATTAAGTGTGAAAGGAACACTGTCAAAGCCTAATTTCCACCACAGGAAATGAGCGGGGCCCAGAATAGATGCGGAGTGGAGCATGATTAAGCTGCAGGAGGGGCCTCTGGGGAGAGGGAGAGTTGGTACACACCGAGCTCGGAGCTGCTCCAGGGGGAAGCGCAGGACTGATGGGTGGAGTGGCCTTTGCAGGCGATGCGGAGAAGCAGGACAGTAGGTGTCTTCTTGGGAGGGTCCTGCACTAACAACCCGTCAGCTGAGCTCACCGAGAGTCTGGAGGTTGTCACGCCGACGCCCCTGGAAAGGGAAAACGTTCCATCTTGAGTGATACCCTTTACAAACGCTTATTTTAAATCTGCCTTTTATTTTGCTTTTTCCCCCTTTGACTCAAACTGGCCTCAGCTAGAACCCCGGCTCCCCCCTCCCCCTCCCTTCTTCATCATCAAGCCCTCAGGACAGTGAGCTTCTGGTTGGCAGCCAGTAGCCTTAGAAACAAGGCCTCCTGACTATTGAGACAGTTTTCAATCCAACTAAACGTAACATCTAGTCTCAGTGGTGTGTTAGCTCCGGGCCCGGGAGAGCAGAACGACCCCACAGAACAAATTTCGTGAAACTGGACAGAGCCACTCCGTGGCGGACCTCAGGACCAAAGGCTAGGATCAGTTACCCCCACCCTAGCACCAACTGGTCAGCAGTCGCCGTGAATTAATGATCTTTCCTGCATAACCCATGCCCGGGAAGCCATCGGGGAGCCAGGTCTGTGAGCACGAGCCCCCTGTGCCTCCGGGCATGGCGCCATCTTCTTAAGAAACCCTCACTTTCTTGGCGGCAAACTCCGGTTGGTGTCGTATGGGGACCCCTTCCGTTCGGTAGCAAAGTTTTGGCTAGAAATAAACGACAAAGATTTAGTCAAGGGTCTTAGGGTTTGCGCACTGAAAACACAACCAGGACCTTCCCAGAGTGCTTCAAAGGAGAAGGAAAGGCTGAGGGCTTTTACGGTTAAAAGCACATTCTTCAGAAGAACCGGTGCTGCCTTCTTAACTCCCAGATGGTGGCCGCCAGGTGTCCAGCGGGACACTTCCTTCCTGAGGTCATTGTGAAGGCTGGAGGTATGTTCGGGCCGTCACTGCGCAATGCACTGATGTGTACCCAGTTATCGACACAAGAGTAGACAGTGCAAAAGTTTAAGTTCCCAGAGTCAGTTACAACAAGAATAATGATTTGCTGACCCCCTCAGGCCCACTTGAAGTTAAAAATTGAGTTTGACCGTAGTGACTCCATTTTATTTCACTCATATCCAAAGTCATTTTTATTCCTTTTTTAAAAAAAATCCTCAACCGAGGATATTTTTCCATTGATTTTTCGAGAGAGTGGAAGAGAGAGAGAAAGACAGAGAGAAACACACCGATGTGAGAGAAACACATCGATTGGTTGCCTCCCGCATGAGCCCGGACCAGGGCCTGGGCTAGGGAGGAGCCTGCAAACGAGGTGCGTGCCCTTGAGCTGAACTGAACCCGGGACCCTTTGGTCCGCAGGCCGACACGCTATCCACTGAGCCAAACTGGCCAGGCTCACTTTTATTCATTAATGACAAGTTCTTAAGGTCCCACGGGCGCCACAGCCCCCACTGCCAGCCCATACTTAATTGGGGCCAGTGGGCTGGAGCACTGGGCCCAGGATGTCTCTGCATTGTAGGTGGGATATGAGGGCTCTTAGTAATCAACAGGTCAAGCCCAAGGTGAAAGAAACTACATTCAGCCAATCAAAAGGGCCATGTCAAATGAGAAGCGACCCCCTCAGAGGCGCCACCTGCCCTGCTTGTGCTTCCTCATGTGTCTGCCAGGCAGTCCACATGCTCCCATTGGGTGACTTCCTGGAGCCAGGCACTGCTCACCTCGGGGCACAGTACAAGCATGGGCCCTTCCCCGGGAAGCTGGGAGCCTAATGCCACCTGGGTCTCTCTCCCCATGACTTCTCTCTCCCCCTCTTCCCCCCTGCCTCCCCCCGCTTCCCCTCCCTCTCTTTCCCTCCTCTCTTTCCCTCCCTCTCTTCCCCTCCCTCTCTTTTCCTCCTCTCTTTCCCTCCCTCTCTTCCCCTCCTCTCTTTCCCTCCCTCTCTTCCCCTCCCTCTCTTCCCCTCCCTCTCTTTCCCTCCCTCTCTTCCTCCCTCTCTTCCTCCCTCTCTCTCTTCCTCCTCCCCTCTCTTTCCCTCCCTCTCTTCTCCCCTCCCTCTCTTTCCCTCCCTCTCTTTCCCTCCTCTCTTCCCCTCCCTCTCTTTCCCTCCCTCTCTTCCTCCCTCTCTTCCTCCCATCTCTTCCCCTCCCTCTCTTCCCCTCCCATCTCTTCCTCCCTCTCTTCCCCTCCCTCTCTTTCCCTCCCTCTCTTCCCCTCCCTCTCTTTCCCCTCTCTCTCTTACCCCTCCCTCTCTTCCTCCCTCTCTTTCCTCCCTCTCTTCCCCTCCCACCTTATCCCATCCCTCTCCGTTCCCCTCCCTCTTTCCCTCCTCTCTTCCCTCCCTCTCTTTCCCTCCCTCTCTTCCTCCCTCTCTTCCTCCCTCTCTTCCTCCCTCTCTTTCACTCCCTCTCTTGCCTCCCTCTCTTCTCCTCCCTCTCTTTCCCTCCCTCTCTTCCTCCCTCTCTTCCTCCCTCTCTTCCCCTCCCCTCTCTTCCCTCCTCTCTTCCCTCCCTCTCTTCCCCCCTCTCTTTCCCTCCCTCTCTTCTCCTCCCTCTCTTTCCTCCTCTCTTCTCCTCCCTCTCTTTCCCTCCCTCTCTTCCCTCCCTCTCTTCTTCCCTCTCTTCCCCTCCCTCTCTTTCCCTCCCTCTCTTCCCTCCCTCTCTTCCCCTCCCTCTCTTCCTCCCTCTCTTCCCCTCCCTTCTTCCCTCCCTCTCTTTCCCTCCCTCTCTTCCTCCCTCTCTTTCCCTCCCTCTCTTTCCCTCCTCTCTTCCCCTCCCTCTCTTTCGCTCCTCTCTTCCCCTCCCTCTCTTTCCCTCCCTCTCTTCCCTCCCTCTCTTCCCCTCCCTCTCTTCCCTCCCTTTCTTTCCCTCCTCTCTTCCCTCCCTCTCTTTCCCTCCCTCTCTTCCTCCCTCTCTTCCCTCCCTCTCTTTCCCTCCTCTCTTCTCCCTCTCTTTCCCTCCTCTCTTCCTCCCTCTCTTCCCTCCCTCTCTTCCCCTCCCTCTCTTATCCCATCCCTCTCTTTCCTCTCCCTCTCTTTCCCTCCCTCTCTTCCCCTCCCTCTCTTCCCCTCCCTCTCTTTCCCCTCCTCTCTTCCCTCCCTCTCTTCCCTCCTCTCTTCTCCTCCCTCTCTTTCCCTCCCTCTCTTCTCCTCCCTCTCTTTCCCTCCTCTCTTCCTCCCTCTCTTCTTCCTCTCATCTTCCCTCCCTCTCTCCTCCTCCGTCCCCTCTCTTCCCTCCCTCGCTTCCTCCCTCTCTTCCCTCGCCTTTCTTCCCTCCATCTCTTTCCCTCCTCTCTCTTCCTCCCTCTCTTCCCTCCCTTTCTCCTCCCTCTCTTCCTCCCTCTCTTACCCTCCTTCTTTCCCTCCCTATCTCCTCATC